>JAKEEE010000028.1:2447500-2761664 GCA_021498325.1 Bactrocera minax | reverse complement strand
CGAAAATCGTATTATAACTTTTCAAGCAACCAGATACCCAATACAAGTAAGTACAATTTACCGAAAATATCGGGAAATCTGTAAGATATTGTAATGAAATTGCAGGGTTATCTTTCCATGATAATAGTGTACTCTGGAATCAAAAATGGTGAATATAGGTTAAATACTACCCGTAACCACCATATACTTAATATACGGATTTTCTGGTAGACCTTATACCATATATTTCGGTAAATCTGTAAAATAGCGATATAGAATTCGAGGATTATTTTTCCATGATAATAATGTGTTCTTGTGTCAAAAATGGCGAAAATCGGGTAAACATTTCCCCTAACACCCTTATACCTAATATAAGGATTATCAACCTCTGGGTAGACACTATACCGTATCTTTCGGTCAATATGTAAGATATCTTAGCAAAATTAAGTGAACGTGTAATATTGGATATGCCATAGTTTAATGCCGAAAATGTGTGAAATCGGTCTACGAATTATCCCAGCTCCCATATACTGCATATAATTATTTTCGCTATTCGAGCAGACCTTATTGCGAATATGTCGGTCACTGTGTGAGTTACCTTCACAAAATTGCGTAAAAATATGTTCCCTAATATAATTGAGTAGTGAAAGGAGTTAATGTGATCAAATAAAAATTAATGAAATTAAGTGGATATTGTTTCTTAAACACAATGTGATTTCGCGCTAAATATGAAAGGAATCGGTCTAGATCATGGTCTAAGCTACTTATTCTTAATATAATGATTTCCTTTTCTCTGGTTGACTTTTTCCTTATGTATCTAATATATATATTAAACCACTTTAATTGAGTTTATATCGCATATATCACTTTTGAGTTAATTTGGTAGATTTTAATAAAAATATCTATGACACGAAGCAGAATATAACAATGAAAGTACATGAGTGTAATGAAATGTGATGACAAGTACAATGACAGTGAAACAATGAAGGTAATATAAGTTAATAAGATACCAAATATGATTACAATCCATTGACAATTTCGCCGAATAATGAATGTTGAATTATTCCGCAACATTTTTAAATATAAAGTTACGCCAGTACCTGAAAGCATTTCCCCGCTTCTGATCCCTGCACATTGCGAGAGTATAAAATGTTCTGTTACACCCGAACTTAGCCCTTTCTTACTTGTTTTTATTTATTTTTTGTAACTTTTATATTTTAGCTCCTCTCATGAACTCTACGATCAGTTTAATAGCACGCAAATGGTGTTCAACCCAGTTATACTGGTGCCGAAGAAGACTGATCCAAAAATTAAAAAAGGCAGACAGCAATTTATTAATTCTGATTTCAAACCATTTTGCAAAAGTTTTTTCAACAGTGGAACGCCGTCGAAGACAAAAATAAAAAATAAAAGTTCTCCAAATTTTAATTTTTACGATGCCATTGTCAACAATTGTTAACTTATTTAAATATAAATGTTACTAAACTGTGTTTTGTAATATACGGATAATTAAAAAAAAAAAATGTTGACATGTACGTAAGATGGATTCAGTTCACTTCAATTTTATTCATTGATGATAAATGCGTTGAAATAAAAAAGGCATATTGCTACGTTTGATTGGGTAAATAACTTCAAAATAAATAATAATAATAGTATATAATAATAATAGCTATAAAAAAATAAAAAATAAAAGAATAATAAATGAGTATTTTATACATGTACCCATGTATGTAATGTGTAATGTGTGTATGTATGTATGTATAATATTAATAATATTAATTGATATTATTATAATTATTATAAATATATTAATACATGATATTTATATAGTATATATATATTAATATTTGATATTTATATATTATATATATATTAATATTTGATATTTATATATTATATATATATTAATATTTGATATTTATATATTATATATATATTATATATTATATATATATTATGTATTATATATATATTATACATATACTATACATATACATGTTTGTATAAAAAAATAATAATGGCGATCGATTAAAATAAAATATTGTGATGAAAATTATATATCTTTAGATAAAATAAAAGTTATGAAAACTCATTATATTGCATATGTTAAATAAATTATAGGCTCAATTGTTTTGCCGTTGTCAAAAGAAATTTGGTAATTGTTCATGATTATGAAATAGTGCTTCTTGCAAACAGATGAAAACTCTGGTGCCATAATGGTATTCGAGCGCTATGGACGATATTTCGTCCACAAGGAATAGGAATTGAGTGTCGCCTTGGTTATCTATACATACTTTGCTGTTTGCAACAATCCAGTGATCGGTACGCAATTTCGGTATATGCAAACCGATTTGCAATAAACGTTTCAAGGGATCATTTATAATCCCTGTGTATATTACACTGTAACAATATAAGCGACCAGCACTTGCCTGTAGAGGATATAGCGATACGCTGCCCAAAGTGGCCATACGTCCAACGCAATCTTGCAAACACCCAAATGCAAAAGTACTTTCACAGAGAATATTAATGAATGTGTTATTGTGTTATTTGCAAACTACTTTTACAAGGTAAGTGTTTTTGAAAACGCCAGTGCCAACAATTTTTGGACGCTTGCGAATCTTTCTCGGTTAATGCTTGTACCCCAGTTTTGAGTTCCTATATGTAAATTCTTTTTTTTATGACTGAAAATAAATTTAAAACTAATATAAAAGCACGAGTAATTAATGTTCATTCTCCCTACCTTTTGTTCCTGTGAACGATTCATAATTCGCGATAAAGTGTTAAATCGTGAAGTAGAAAGATTTGGTGAACCGTGAAAGGAAAGGTGATTCTCTTTGACTCTTTGACTCTTTCAAGATAAATACTTCGCAGCATGCCCCCGCAAAAATTGTTTTAAAATTTGTTTTTGTCGAAAGAACGTTACTTTCAGATAATATTCACAATAGTTCAAAGGAAGAAAAGTAGTGACCAATTTTATAATAAATGGCTAAACAAGTATTTTATTTAATGTATATTAAAGTGTATTTCTAGTATTTACGAAGTCAGTTAATAAGAGGGTTTATCCCATGTAATTAGAATGACACTGCCAAATAGAGATCGGAGAGAAAGAGATTAATCTTTCTTAAAAAGGTAAGTTAATTAAATGTAGAAATAATTTAGTAATGTGTTAATGTATGAAAAGTGCATAGTTTAAGTGTAAAATTCATTATAAATCGAAAAATCATACATAAAATTGTTAAATTTTTGAATTTAAATAGAAATATCTTAAAAACTACTAGTCTGCGGCGGCTACATATATATATATTTTTTTTTAATCTGGAGAACCTTCTCTATCAGCCCATACCCATTTTAACCTCGAATTCGGGGGATACTATTCTAAAGTTTTCTTTTTATTTTTCTTCTGAAAATTGGAAGTAAGGATAATATTTTTGTGGTTTTGTTGAGTACTTCGTTTGCTTACCGGCTCCCCTTTTCGTGGCCCAAATAGTTTATCGAACCAATCAAGTATTGAGAAAAAATTATTTTTATACATACGTACATATGGTAAATTTTACTTTCAGTTGTATGATGAATTGAAATGAAATGTGTATGTTACTGTGAGAAAACGTTAAATTAAGGATAAGACAAGAATATGTATATTCTTATTTATATGATTACACTTTATAAACTGTTGTTATATTGGTTATCTTGTGCTGTTTAGAGGAAAGGTAGACTAATTGTAATCGAATTAATCTGTACTGAATTTTAGGCCCAGGAACTCTAGATGTCCTCTTAATCCTTTCTTGGTTTACAGCAACGATAAACTACCTTTTTTGTTAATTAAAAATGAAATTGATATAAGTCTTTTGAACGGCAGATCTTTTTCATATCATAAACAATTTGATGTGAGAACAAAATTTGAGTTTTGACATACTTTTCAATAAAAATGTTTGAGAAAAAATAAAGCTTTTGATAAAACTAATTAAAGATACATACATAGAATTGATTGTATTATTTTTGCCCACATTTGCCTATCATTATTACTATAAATTCTAACTGTATATAAGTAATTTATTTTCTAAACATAACGCTATATATGGATGTATGTACAAATATTCCTTTAATTTTTGTACCGGGAAGTTTTAATGTACGACTTGTTCCTCGTCACCATCTATGCCTAGCTTTATTTCTTCGTAGTATTGCACATTCGTAAGCGCAATAAGGCTATCCCTGCCACAGTTGCTTTTGCCCAATGGAGCGTGACTTATTACTCCCAGCAAATAATATCGTCCCTGGGTATATCTGACGAAACCACCACCGCTATCGCCTCGACAAATATCGCCCGAGGTTCCTTTGCGCACAACACAAAACTTATCAGTCGGCAAATCATATTGTTTATCATTGCTGCTTAGCCTATCAATGCATCTGTAATAGGACAATGTAGTTACTTCCACTTTCTGAAAGACGTCGACATTGTTACTGCTCTCAGTGGGACCCCATCCGACTATGAAACCATCCATGCCATTTTCCACTGTAGCAGCGGCCAAGATGCGATTTTTAAAGCAAATTGGTTTCACAGAATGATCGAATGTGATCGATTTCTGTAAGGTGATAATCGCCATATCACCGTTATAGTTATCTCCGGAACCTGTGTACCTAAAAAGACACAATCACTTTCTGCTCTTCACTTCTATTAAGTATACTCACTTTTTTGGTATATATACCCTTGTGACATCGATCCCATCAGCACTAACGTACGAGTATGCCATCTTCGCAGGGGACACTTTGAATCGCCAATTTTCGTACTGTTTTAAATTGGCTTCATCATATACGCAATGGGCGGCTTTATATAGTAAAATTGGAAGATGAAATTATATAAATTTATGTACATGAATAAATATGTTTTAAATGGGACACATATACCCGCTTTCATATATACTTGTTCAATGCTTATGAGAATATAAAATATTAAAAATTTTCTTTGAGATTTAAATGCCCGTATAGAATACCCAAAAATGTAAATACACAAAAGTAAGTTTCATAAGGAAGTCAAAGAACCCTTATTTTGTGCAGATCGTTTGCAGTTTCGCTAAATTAGTATGTGAAGCACCTTTAAGGACTTTCAAACTTTACTCTTGAGTTACTTAATCGGTACAAAAGTTTTCGTAATTTGAAATTTGGAATTCCAAAAATGAAAATTCTTTAAACTGTAGTGCTATTTTAATTGATGAAGGGTGAACTTTCATCTTTTACAACTCCAGGAAGGGACCAATTTTCTTTACTTAATTATGTTTTCTAGAGGAGACACTACAAATTGAGCAGTTGCTTATAACATTTTCAAAATGGTTAATCAGCTTATTCAATTAATATGTAAATTGAGTATTAATTTAATTATTTTGAGCTTATAATTAAAAACTTAGACGTGAATAAAATGTAAAATATACTAAGTTGGAATAAATTTTTTCTAGTTCATGACAGAAATATTTAGTATTTTCAGTACAATTTGCCGGAAGAAAATGAGGGAAGTAAGAGCCACTACTTCTTGCACTTTTACAACCTCTTTAACCTAAATTCTCACAAAGGAGAGATTCTAAATAATAATTTTATTTTATTTCGCGGTTAATGTGGATGTTTGCAGGCCATCGGATAGTTTGGGCCTATATTGCCAATATTTAGTTTCTATTTACTCAATGGCAAACTATTGTAAAATGTTTACTCTGTACCTGTACGGTATAGCAATTATTGTCTTGACTATTGTCAAATTTTAACTTCTCTCCCCAGGACCGCAAATGTCAAGGCAAATAATGAAATAAATTTTTAAAGTAGTCAAATAGCTGCTCAGATACGCTTGAAACGCAAAAAAGACAACCTTGGTATTATGAATCGGCGGCATCAGACCCGTACTTTTCTCATAATTAACATCCACTTACATATAAAATAATTATATGTATGTATATATATATATATATATATGCATATATGGATTATTTTTAAAGTATCTATATCACCCATATTTAGTATTTCCTTATTTGTTTTACAATTTACCTGTCACAACGAGGCGATCAGAAACTATAGATCCGCCACAAACGCGCTTAAAATCCTTTTCATTTAAGTTGATATAAATGCCCACATGCCACGGAGCCTCGGCAATTTTTATCTCAACGCCATTTCGTGAATACGGCGTTGACAGTTGTTGCACATGTCCACATTTTATTTCGCATGGTGTCCTCGGGTAGTTCCACTGGTACCCATTTGTACAGCGTAAAGTTGTTTTTTGTGGGACACTAAAATGGTAAAGATATTTTTCGTTGAGTGAAAGAGAATGATGAAACACGAAGAAGTCTACTCACTCCTTTTGCTGATATCCTGTTGCACAATCGACTCTAGCAATAGTGTTTGGTTTGATGTTTTCACATACAACAGGCGCATTATCGAAGAAGCAAGTAACCACGGTAGATTTATCCTCGTGTAATATCCCTGCATCGCAGTATTCTATGAATAATCACAGTATTTCACATTTCCGTGCTTTCACTTTTCTAGAAACACCTTCA
Source organism: Bactrocera minax (assembly GCA_021498325.1). Taxonomy (NCBI): domain Eukaryota; kingdom Metazoa; phylum Arthropoda; class Insecta; order Diptera; family Tephritidae; genus Bactrocera; species Bactrocera minax. The sequence goes on along the minus strand of JAKEEE010000028.1, from coordinate 2,755,155 downwards.
AAATTTACTCACCGCGACTGGTACAGACTGGTGGCCTTTTGTGCCAACCGTCGCTTGTGCAAAGTAATATGTCGTTTCCATCTAAAATGTAGCCGGGTTGACATGAAAATTTAACAAGTATATTTGTAGGCACACTTGAACCCACTGTGATACTCGTACCGAAGATTGCATTCGTGATTACTGCATTTACAAGATTGACAGGTATTTGACACTTCTTTTCAATTAGTAGAGCTGTTGGTGTTGTAAGCTCATCCGTTGTTTTCGGCGTTGGTCGTACGCCGGAACCTTTCTTGCGTATTCCACCACATAGAGCGTATGATTCGTCCGAACCGTCGTGACATTCTATCGTGCCGTTACAGGCAGCCTTACCCTCAATACAGGCACCGTAGGCGCACCTATGAGCGAAGGACTGGCATGTAAATGGTGCACATTTTTCCAATGTCTCGTCTTCTCCCTGCGGGCAGTCTCGTATGCCATCGCATAACTTATCACTATCTATACATACACCATTGTTACACTGCATTTTTGAATCACTGAAAAATTAGGAGGCTAATTCCTGTGACGCTTGTCTAAAGTTCTATTAATTATTTACCCACATCGGCCGCGTATCGCCAAGTTCATTTCGGCAGTCGTCAGTTGACATATGGATGGCAATTCGTCGGAGTTATCCGCACAGTCTTGTTTTTGGTTGCAACGATTTTCACCCGCAATACAGGCTCCATAGGCACAACGAAATGCAAAAGACGGACATGTTGAATTTCCGTAGCAGTTTTCTATTGTTTCATCGGAGCCATCGGCACAATTAATCATACCATCACAGATATATTCACTATCTAAGCAGTCGCCATTGTCACAACTCCAATCGCATCCAGTGTTCTCTAAAATTATTGTATACAACTGGAGTTATCCTGGGATTAATTGAGGAACTAACAAGAAAGGCTGTGAAAAAATATCGGATAATAAGCGCGGCACCTTGCATTATTAAAGAAAATTTAAATTGCATAACGCATACGCATACTCCATATAAAGTAAGATCATTAAGGTTGGTACTATTCTTTTACTTCGATAAATTGTAGACTCAGTTAGCTCCAGATTTTCTAACTCTCAAAACTTAAGGCGAAGTACTCTTTTCCCCACAAGGGATTAAAAACTTTAGTCAATACTAAAAGCGTTCAATATTTATTTCCATAAGTTGTAAGACTTCTCTATTTTACTATCGATATTTAAGAGTTTTATAAAGATGTATAACTTAGAAACAATTCAACTTTTCCAGCTTTTAAAGAACGACTTGTATTTAGTGAACTTTTCCTGAACGTCAGCCAATTAGTGTTGACTCAGCATCGAACCAGAATTTAATATCCGTTTTATCAGATTTTTCCGGAGTAGATAACAACATGTTTGGGTTTCCTAAGTTAAGGTTCCGTTGTTGATAAGAGTAAGCTCTATTACTGCTCTCAGTCAAAATTTGGGGTGTCAGTTATACAATGCGGAAATTCATTCATGGTCACATTCAATTGAATTACGCCATATTTTTGACAACAATCGAATATGAGATAAGACAGATTCATTAGATCTCATAATTAATTTTTTTAGTTTGTAATTTAGTTGGAAATCTGAATCCATTTTTTGGGCTGTTGTAGAAGTTCCTTCTAGTTCAGCAAGTTGTAAGCGCAATTGACGCCACGATAACACTGACGACGGAAGAAGAGAGCAGTAGTACCACTTTAAAATTTTAGTTTATTTATAAATGCAATTTGTTTATGAAGATGATGTTTGTATATAGGGGTACACATATGTGTGTGCCTTTAAGCCTCTCTTAAATCTCTTTATAATTTGCAATGATTTGTGATTTACACCAATGCGTCAAGTTTTTTGTTCAAAAACAATAAAATACTTTTATACTGCATAACTATTATAAATTTCATAAATAGATTAAAAACAAGACGTCAGACACAAGTCTAAGACTTTTTTTTGAATTTTCACTTACGAAAGTGACTGCCGCCGATAAATGCCAAGAAAACTATCAAATATGCATTTAGGAGCTTATTGAATGAAAAATCAACAACAAAAGAGCCCAGCATAATTTATAACTTAAATCACAACTGTTGCTTCTTTGGAACTTAATATCTTGTTTCTCTCTACTTTCGCACGATAACTTTGAACAACGCTTCACAACCGTCACTTGAGGCGTCATCGAGATCTCGAATGCTACTGAAGCCGCCTGATTGTGCTCAGCATCATTCTCAAATGTACAAAAGGCACATTTACAATTATGTATATGTATATATGTATGTAGATAAATATTATATGTGACCATACATGTGCCTTGATAAGCAGCGATATTAGCTTTAGCTAAGAGAGTTCGACGTCAGAATTTGCACACGCAAGTAATTGAGACATTTCTCTCTTTCTTGTTTATGTTTTGTTTTGATAAGTCAATTAGTTTCAATCAATTGAACATCAACTTATAAAGCAGGAAGGTAAAGTAAACAAGTAAAGTTCGGGTGTAATTGAAAATTTTATACTCTCGCAATTTGCGGGGCTCAAAGACGGTGAAATATTTTCAGGTGCTTGCAAAACTTTATATTAAAACAAGTAAGAAAGGGCTAAGTTTGGGTGTAACTGAACATTTTATACTCTCGCAATGTGCAGGGATCAGATTCTAGGTGTTACAAGGTGAACAAAAGTAATATACTCTGTAGCAACATGTTGCGAGAGTATAAAAATGTTGCGGAAGAATTCAACATTCATTATTGGAAATGGTCAATGGATTGTAATTATATTTGGTATCTTATTAACTTATATCACAGGTCATAGACTCACTTATTTTCATTATTATAAATTGCTTCGTGTCGGAGATATTTATATTAAAATCTATCAAATTAACTCAAATGAGATGTATGCAATATAAACTCTACCAAAGCGGCTTAACTAAATATATTAGGTATATGAGAAAAAGTCAACCAGAAAAACGGAAATCCTTATAACAGGGATAAGGGGCTCAGACCTCGGTTTATACAGATTTCTTTCATATTTAGCGCGAAACCACTTATGTTTAAGAAAATATATCCCTTTAATTTCATAAAAAAATCACATGTATTGACGAACATAAACGGTTTAAAATCAGCTGGAAAGTATGGAATCATTATTTCGGGTATATTTACGCTAGTTGAAGGTCCGGACTTATTGCGTTAACTTTAGTCATTAGTGAAGCACACTAGAGAACATATTTCCTCCCAATTTTAGGAAGATAACTCACACCCTGATCGCTATATTCGAGACAAAGTCTGTTAGAATAACGCAATAAACTACGCTATATCCAATTTTATATGTTAGCTTAATTTTGCTAAGATATATTACAAATTGAGCAATATATACGGTATAAAGTTAACCGGAAGTTCGAAAGTCTTTATATAAGGTATATGATCACTAGGAGAAATATTTATCCAATTTTATCCATTTTAGGCACACGGACACATTGTTCTCAGAAAGAGACGTCCTCTTAATTTCACAGAGATAACTCACATATCGACCGATATATATGATATAAAGGCTACCGGAAGTTTGAAAATCTTGGTAATAGGTATATGGGCGCTAGGAGCAGCATTTACGCGATTTTCTCCTTTTTTGAACAAGAACACATTATTATCAAGAGCAGATAGTCCTTGAATGTCATTATGTCTCACGAACTGGCAGCACTGGATGGTTTCGATAAAAATAGACATAGGCACTGAGGTCCCCATATTCGGTATCTGGGGTGTTTGAAATGTATTTCCGATTCCCACCATTTTTGGACAGAAAATAGGTCAGAAAATAGACAGAAATGTGCCCCCTTGAGGGCACTATTTTTGTGAAGTAATTAATTTACATATACTCTAAAGTGATAGATTCATATGGAATTTAAAATAAGAAAGCCTATATAATGTTATGTACCAAATTGGTAAAATTGGCATAGTAGTCCCTGAGTATAAGATTTCACTTAAAGGTGGGCGGTGTCACTTCCATTGTTCAACTTTTACACCGATTCCTTTGAAGCCCTCAGTGCCATCTTGGCTATGAAATTTAATGCTGCTAACATATTTATTTAGTGAGTTATCGCAGTTGTGGTAGTTTCCAACATAACCGTTATATTGAAAGTGGGCGTGCTTATTATCCGATTTCCACATGTACGAGAAAGTGTTAGAAAGACTTGTTCTCAGTAAATTTGGTTGATTTAGCTTTGGTGGTTTTTGAGATATGTACATTAAACCTATTAGAGGATACCGCAATTTTTACTTCTGATGTTTCCAGAAGTTGCCAATTTCAATAGTTATAGAGCTACCGATTATACTCGAATTCCCCAAAACTCATCAATTTGAACTATATGTTGAAGTTATGACTGTCAAGAGTGATGTGGAAGATTCGAATGCGTTAAGTGCATATTTCATCGCCTTGAAGAATGTTCCAGAGGAAGAATAAGGTCTGAGTAGCTAATCGTTTACCTCTGTGTTGTGGTTACAGCTTTTTGTGTTGTGGTCTTTGCACATTCTTTGGGTTCAGTGTTGAGTTCCCCAACACTAACCAGATTCAACGTGGTCCTCATTCTCTCGAAGTTTACTTTAGTTAAATTGGCCCAGAGAAGAGCAAAAAGGGTAGCTTTGAAATTAGCAACATATATTTGATTAAAATATATATGAAAAATTTCTTTTTATGTTTCTTTTTGTTGTAAAGGAAACTACGGTTACTTCATTAAGCGTTTTCCAATCCGTGAGCTCTAAGTCCATTATTTGAGGGTATAAATAAAATAAATCGATTAACCACATATGCGAAGCGATTTCACAGTGTGGAAAAATCAAAGTTTTTAAATATGTATGTATGTATGTTACTAAAAGAATGAATGACATAAAAGTATTTATTTGACATTACATTCGCATAGAGTTACAATTCTTGCTTCGCTGAAAATTTGTGTTCTGAAAATCAAAATAAATAAATTTTATAAATTAAATACAAGCTTCGAAGCATTGACCTGCTACAACATGCAAGCGCGACGTAAAATGTATATTCTCTTTGGAGCATCCATTTTCATTGTGGTGTGGTGCCTGATTCTCATCATTTGCCTCTCCGGTTTCTCGCATGAGTCACGCAAATTTCGCGCCATACTCTTTGTCATTGTTATCGTGATACTCTTTCACTGCCTCGTTGGAGACTTCATAAAATTTCTCGGATACGCGTGCTACTCCGCATTGCGCAAGAAGCCAGCAGTTCAGGAGGGTCCTGACGTAGGTCGTTCTTCGATCACCTACAATTACGATGAGGATGCGCTTGTACGCTTACAATTAGCCAGCCACGAGGCGGCAATGTATGCAACTCCGTCGCATTATAACGAGTCATTGAATCTCAAATATAAACAGATCATCAATGAACTGCGACTGTATGGATTGTATTTCATATTGCTCTTGCTCTTAGTGGTGAGTTCACGTAACTACCAAGCTTACTACAATACGGAAACGTTAAAAACGGTGTTGGAAGAAAAACGTTTGGATGCGATTGGACTCTATTATGTAAATACTTTAGATGATATTTACGAATATGTACGGCGCATTGTAATTCGAGCTTTCAATCAGGGACGCGACTACAACGAGAAGGAAATAGAGGAGCCTGGTTGGATACAATATAATATCGCAAAACTACTAAGCGTGGTACGGCTAAGGCAGGTGCGACGGGAAGAGGCATATATTGGTTTGAGTACACCTGATTTCGATGACAAACATTTCATGCCGCGTTGGCAGTTGCCTTACGAGCAGTTACACTATATATCTAAATATATACATACATACGGCCCTTGGTTGGTGGGACAAATGGATTGGAGCATATTTACCGCTAGTCATCATCAGGGCAAATTGCACACGTACGCAGCGAATAACGGTTATGCAACATTTCTATCCCGCGACTTAAACAATAGTCTCAAAATACTGGATTATCTGGAGAAATCCCATTGGCTTGATGCTCGTACCGCCGGCGTTTTTATTGATTTCACGCTCTACAATGTCGATTCGAATTTATTTAGCGTTTGTACAATTCTATTGGAATACACACCGTTCGGAAACGTGCTCTCACATGTTGATGTTCAGAGCGTTGGGCTGCTGTTGAATGTGGACAATTTGCCTGCCGTGTTCTTGATGATATTTCTGCTATACCTTTTTACATTGATTTATTTCGTCAAGCATCTGGTTTTGAATTTGCTTTACAAGACAAAAATGTCCGCTTCGCCGTGGAATTGTGCGGACGGTGTTATAGTTCTCCTGAATATATTTATCATTATTTTGATTATTGTGCGTGAGACTAAAGTGTCAACGTTGATGTCAGAATTCGAGGAGTCCATGAAATTGGAGTTTATAGACTTCCGTGTGCCGGCAAGTATTGATTATTTAGCAAACTTGACCATTGGATTTCTTATTTGCTTGACCACCATACGTCTGTGGAAGGTGTTTCAGTTTGCTAAACCGTTTCGAGTCTTCACACGCACCCTGTATCGTGCGCGTTGGGCACTACTCACACTCCTGGTGATCATCGTCATTTGGCTATATGCTTTTGGCATCAGCTCGTATATAATAAATGGCAATGACACCGAAAATTTTACACATCTCTTGAAGAGCTTCACCGCATCCATGAGTTACTCATTTGGTTTTAGCAGCACTGTTAGCCCGTATGATCTTGGCTACGGTGGTCTCACACTAGGCTTCATTTTGTATGCTTTGCTAATGTTCGTCATTGCTATTGTTCTGCTGAATCTTTTCGTTACCCTGATCTGTGACTTTTTTTCGGAAAACAAAAGTACACCGGAGGATGATGAGGCGAAAGAGTTGAGCTTTTGGCAGTTTCTTAGAGTGGAATATGGTGGTTGTGGGCGTTGGTGTAAGCATTTGATGTGCGGTTGCTCTGTGAAGCGTATTTACAATCCGGAGAGAGGAAATGTTAAGGAAGGCATTGAAAAGTCCGTGCTAAAAGCTGAGAAAAACTTAGAGAAACGTAAACTGGCAGGCCATGAAGACAAGGGTCCTCCTTACGGTCGACAGTTAAGAGACCTCAATCAAGTGCGTGCAATGGCGCGAAAGTTGAGCGCACAAGTGGCACTATTACGGCGATACCAACGTTGGGGTCAGCGCTTTCCTTAAACTAGATTTTAATTGCTAAATTTTTTGTATTAGTTGATTTATGCAAATAAAAATTACGGAATTTAACCGCACTTCTTAAATAAAAATATTTTGAAAGTAATTTTTGTAACCAATAATGTTAGAGATAAGATTGTGACACCCTACGTCATAAGCGAAACAAACTGTCAAACATTCAAAGCAATTGTAAACAAAGTCTTCCCCTTTATTCGTTCACGCATTTCTGTCAAATTCTCTATTTCACCATTCCTGTTTTCGTTTCGTCGTAGACTTATACTTAATTTTACGTTACAAATATTGAGATAGTTTAATATTTTTCGTGAGATTCCGAATTCGCTTATTTCAGGTTTCGCTTATTCCAGGCACAATTAGAACTACTGCCCTCTCAGAAAGGAAAAACTGTAAAGAGTATACATACAACATTTATGTGGAGTCTTCTAATTTGGATCATAATGAAGACCATGTATTTTGAAAATTTTTGAGGGAGTTTATGGTATTTTCAAGTTGAAAGAGTGTAATATGACGGAACGAATTATCTGTGCTATCTAATGTTTGATTTCAATACTTTACAATCTTACAACTTTACAATCGGTCATTTCATACTTACTTCTCATTTCTCAAGAGACTCTGAATTAATGTTGAAAATTTTACAATTTATGTATCTGCTAAAAACGTTTATAAGGAATAAGAATCAACTAGGATACGACGGAATGTGATCTTTCGGATATCGCTTTTCACAAAAAAGTTCGTGAACTGCAATTAATCAGCCGACGAAGATGTAATGTCTTGCTCAAAAATTCTGATACAACTGCTATTGGGACGAAAAATAATAATTTTTGATATTCCAAAGAGTATGCACCAATTCTTGCCTTCGATGAATTTTGATGCATCAATTTAGGACTTAACAATTCTGATTCTGGAATGTCCTCTTTATATGAATAGTTTGGTGACAGAGTAACCCGTTCTAAAAAATATTTATAAAGAGTTTCATACGACAAGAAAATATACTTAAACCACTTTCTTCTTTTAACTTCGATTGTTTATGAACAGACAACCTTTCAAGTTATGTATCAGCCGGATCGTGGTTGATTCATAGAACATAACTTTAGCAAAAGATTTGTTGCGCGTACCTTATTTTATGAGGGAATGCCATTAAATATTGATTACCTGTTCGTATTCTACGAGTGTAGTTATCGTAAATATTTCAACAAACTAAATATGAAAGACATGCTTTTCGAAAATTACAATAGCTCTGTGCTGTAGTAGCATTGCTAATGTTCTAGTCAAATAGATTTTGATAAGGAAGAAACCTTAAAATAATTTCTTTTAGTTGATTTATTGTTTCCATATTTTCATTGAAAAATTAAAAGAAAAGAAAATGTTTTCCTGTAATTGGACGTATCATCTCGAATTCTGGATCCTCTCTCGGGAGAGAAGAGAGACAACTTCTAATGATTTATCACGTGTTTTCTCCATTCCATATGAAAATTGAAAATGCATTTTATATGAATACTTTATTTTGTAGAAAATGTGTAAAATCGTTCTAGTAATTATGTTATTAATGAAGTGAACTAAAAGTATAAACTTGTAGAAACTAAGGAAAGTAGGCATGCCTCCAAAGAAAATAGCGTTGAAGTATTTACGGTGAGTTAGATGAAATAATGAACTTATGCTACTATAATATAAATGGGTCAATGGATAAGTGATTAAACTAAGGTGTACAACTTAGACAGTAGTACGGGCGTGTGAGAGCAGGGACGGCATAAACCGGGTACAGATGCCAATGGTCTTTAATCTTGTGGAAGATGGAGTTTTATGTTTTACTCAATGTAGGTGTAGATTTAGGGACGTCGTTGCTGCTGAGACGGTGGCAAATATTTGCGATTGCTATTTGCGTTGGCATTGCTCGCACCTGCAGACACACCTCCACCGCCGAGATTAACACCACTGGGTCCATACGTCGATTGAGTGACTGCAATCGGTGCAACAGCAGTATTGAAGGATTGCGCCCCAGCTGGCGTGCCGGTTGGGAAGCGACCAGCATTAACATTATAACCTGCGGTCGATGTCACCGGTGTCACTGTGCTAGGGATAGCGCCAAAAGCAGTGGGTCGTAAATTTACAGCACTGAAAATACCACCAGTAGAGGGCAATGTAGAGGTTGTAGCACGTAAGCTGCTACCGCTTGCTGCGCCTGGGTAACTGGGAGGTTGACGTGCACCTAATGCCGTGGCTCCTCCAGAACCGCTGTAAACGCTCGCAGTGCGTTGTTCGCTGCCATAATCATAGATGTAAGCATTGTTGGCATATAGGGTAGGCGCAGTTGCGCATTCAAATTGATTCCACCATACGCAAACAAGTGTCTCTTGACTGAAGATCGTGCCATTCGGACAGAGAAATGAGTAGGTGCGGTTGAGTGCGCAAATGTGAAATACTTGGCATTGCGCTTCCACGTCTGAGTAGTAGCCAGGAAGTTGCTGTGCGCAATCGAAATTGGTCTGAGGCACCTCCGCATATACGGGATAGTCAACTGCTGGCACTCCAGGTATGGCGGAGTAATCACCTTCGCCGCTATAGTCCACATCGTTGAGTCCAGAAACGCGTGCCACATTGCCGTACGCAGACTGACCGCTTGCAATACCCGTCAGACCACCACCGAATACGCCACCACCACCACCGCGTTGCTGTGCCGCTAAAATAGGTCGCTTAGCTGCGTTGAAACCAGTGCCTACTTGTAAAGCCACAGCGCCTGTAGCGCCGGTATAAGCGCCTTGCCCAGAGGTACCTAGTGCCGACGGCTGGGTGCCAAAGCCTGAGAAAGGTATAGCGGCAGCGCCGCCTGTGCCACCATAAGCGGCCAAGGTATTACTGCTAACGGGAACTATCGGCCGCAAGACATTCGAGCTGCCAATTGCGCCACCAGCGGCGTTGACGATTTCAGGGCGCTCATAGCTGTAGCCACTTTGTGCCTGACGGGCATAAAAAAATAAGTTAATAATACGTTCCCTCAAAATAGCATACAAATATGACTCACCTGCGCACCCGCGCTGAATACGAGCAAGGAAATTCCTAAAATGATACAAAAGAGAGTTTGCTATAGTAATTAAAATAAAAATACCCAACTCAAATAAGTAGACCCATATGTGCATAATTATATATATTTCGGCCACTTCAGCGTTCAGCATTAAAGAAGTTCGCTGCTGCAAATCAAAATGCGCCGGTCGAAACGCGGCTGTGCCCTAGTTTTTTAAGGCCAAGAGCAAGTCAGCAGCAGGCACTGCACGTGATTACAATCTGTTGTGGCCAATTTAAATGCGAACATTTATCATTGGATGCCGTGGCGGTGGCGGCAGCGAATTTAGTCGGGTATGTAGCTGATAAAGGTTGTATATATTTACATATGTCAAAATTTTTTGCTCATAATGCAATTGTGTGTGTGGTAGCTAAAGTCTGTTCTTAACCACTCCAGCCTATGTATATTGATATATATGTTGATATATAAATGCGCTATTCGTATTTAAGCCGCACGTGCCACACTGACCATAATTGCAGCGGCTTTGCCTGAAGAGCTTGGCTGGCTTCCGCTGTTTGTGGAGTTGGCAGCAAGTGACCCTGATTTCTTAAACCATTACCTTTTGCAAAGATATATATATTTCGATATATATCACAACTAGATACTGTATATGTTTTAATGGTTTTTCGAATTTTAAAGTCTATTCGAACAATCTATATAAATAAAACTTTGTCGGGTTAGTTGCACTATTTACAACTCAAAACGACTGAACAGAACTCAATGACCTTTGCTTTGAAAATATTTAATATATACATATAATTAATGTATATTATATGTATAATATATATTATATTAAAATATAAAATGATGTTATTAAATATTAAATACATATAATAAATAACTATATATAATAGTATAATATATATTTGAAGTTTATATAAAAATATATTATATATATATTTTTTATATATTTGATATATAAACAATATATATATATATATATATATATATATATGTGTATCTATATATCAATATATATATTGAAGACTTAAAATATCGGTATTAACGAAAAATTAATTAATTAATTATTATAGAACGAAAAAAATTATTCCAGCAATATATTCAAATTCATTGAAAATACTCGAACCGAAATGTAAACAGAAATAAAAAGGAAAAATTACGAGAAAAAATTAAAAATGAAAATGTTATATTTTCAATCCTTCCTTTTGAGAAGGTAAACAGTTCGCAGGGTCAGTTAGTTTTTTAATAAAAATTTATGAAAATTTAAAATCAATTGAAACTTTGTCCCGATTCCTCCAAATTATTTGTTTATTCAAACTTAATTTTTTAATTTCAAAGCAAAGTTTTAAATTTTTAACAATCTTCGGTTCTAACGTTTTTAAAAATTGAAAACGAACGAAACAAGTTGAGTAAGGATCAGTTCCTTAATTCCAATATTTATTATGTATTGTGTAAGGAGAGATGTTAGTTTCAGACCATAGTCACGCATTCTTAAAATCTTAGTTCTTTGTTTCTTTTGAGAGATCTAATTTTTTTCTGAGATATTAACACAAACTTAACATTATTGACTTAAAAGTTTCTATATATTTAAAACCACTAAAAATTAATGTCCCTGTGCTTTGAAAACTAGTTACCAAGGATTATATATTAAAATTTTTTCGAAATTTGTTATATATGACCAGATACGCATTTAAATGAATTCAAATTGAAATTACAGCGAAAGTTACTAGGGTTGTGTCCAAATTTCCTATTGTCGAGGTGTTTTTTTTGAAGATTTTCTATAAAAAGTTGACTGTCTAACCTTGTACTGATCGGTTAAGGGGTTCATGAAGTTTTAATGCTAACAAACTAACAAATAGAGGCGGTACCACACCTCTTACCCGAAATTTTAATTGAATTAGCTTAATTAAAAGAAAACAATTTTCTAAAGGTTTTATTTTTATAATCCCTCGCCTAATTTAGGAATTTGACTTAGTATTATTCGATAAAATTAAGGGTTTGAGGGCTCCTAGCTGTCTTACTATTTTTGAATAAACTGTCTTACGATTTTAGATTCTGCACAACTTGATTAATTCACAATAAATTGAAGTTTGAAAAGTTCAAAGCAAGTCAACGTAGGTTATTTTATTTTAAATTATTTATTTTGAGTTTCACTTACCTAAATAATTCAGTATTTCCAACATGTTCGTCAGGTTTCTAAAGCGCTGAGAGAACTATAAATCGGTTGCGAATAAAATTAACTTTAAAGTATTTTATTTTATTCTTATATTTATATTTTAATTTAAATTGAAACTTTTTAAAATCAATTCTATTCACTTATACATAACCGATTCAACACTGTATGCTTTCACACTGTAGTACACGGCGTATACGCAACTATTATTAGCCTTGTTAAAATGAAGTACTTGAACACCAGCCAACCGACCGCCCAACTGACACTGCATTTGTGTGCATGGCTCTCCGAGTTGCAGCCCTTTTTATACCATTAAACACACTTTTGCCGCTTACAATTGCTCATCTCATCCACCAACAGTTTGCTTTGAGCAGTGCCGTAGTAGTCTCCACGGAGAAGCGCACAAGATTGGAGATGGAAATAGCATAAAATTCCACAGCAAACTATTTTCATTCTAATTGCGTAGAAAGAACAATCAGCTGTTATACAATTCGTTAGCTGGCACTACAACTGATTGATTACATTGGTGTTTATTGTTTTCAGTTACATTGTTCGCTATGCATTTGTAGTTGTTGGTGTGTTTTGCATTCCGCTTGCTGTTTGTTGCATCTTTGTTGAATTTACGATATGCGATTTTATATCAATCCCCTGGGCACATGGACGTAAGCACAACTACATGTATGTATAAATATGTAAATATTGTGTATATATGTATGTTCCAACAGTAAAGTTGTTGCTTCTCGGTTTTGTGACGTTGCTAACAACTTGTTCATAATTTTTGCTCATTTACTTTTGGCCTTTTTCTTCGTGTTTTCATTTGAATCTAGATTTATTACCGTGGATAATCCTATTGTGTCTCTGGTAGCCCGACCCAGCCCATCAGTTGAATTTAGTTAATCGTGAGCGTGGTTGCCATACGATATTTTCTTCTTGTGCCAATTTTTTAAAGGAAATTTACCAGAAATGAAATATAGAAATAAGTTAAAAATTTGAAGGAAACATCTCTAGTATGTACCGAAATAGAGAGTATAAGATCAACCGTAGGTTCAGAATTCATTATATTTATATGATATCTGGGGCTAACCAAAATTTTGGACTGGTTTTGCTCAGTTTGTAAGGCTTGTCAATAGTCAGGAGATATATGATTTGCTTTGACATCTTTTATGAGACCGTAGCTCTTTATTGCAAGTAAGCTGAAATTTTATGGGGTCATTCCAAGGCAAGGTCAGGCTCATATTAAAAAATACCCAATATAAATCTTTGTGATCGTTGTGCTAATTTCTGAGGAATATATTATATTCAATATTTTTCCTTCATAGAACTAAATTTCTTGTGCAGATTTCAATTTGTTAAAGTTGGGCAATAAGTCGAGGCTTAGTCTCCATTGTTCCCCATTTTAGGTTTTTTTTTCCTAATTTTTAGAATAGTTGTATATGCATATATTGATTTGGGGTCGATTAGTTCCGGAATATCATGAAAGATGCAATCCAAAAACACTAGATTTTTGTGGTTCTAATTTACACCACAAGGCAAGAATGGTTTCTCCATTGTACCATTTAGTTAGATAGAAGTATACTGTACTTGCATGAATTTTTGTTCAAACTTACTGATTCTATTTTTTATATAAAACAGTTCACATATTCATATAATTCAAGGTCAGATGGCATCTTTGTGCACCCTCCGTCAAAAGCTCAATTTTATATGGTACATATTACTTCTGTTTTGCTTACCAAGCATCTCAGCTCGAATGTCAAGTTGACCTCTAATTGGCTTTTATATTTATGTGGCTATACAGAAATTTTACATTTTAACAAATATAGCGAATGTCAATGTCCATTTTCCATGCTAAAATATTTTCAAAATAATTTTACGATTAGTTAGTTTGGTTGGTTAGTGATTCGCTCGGTGCTTTACTGAGCGATTAAAGAATTCGTTGATGGTTTTGTTTAAGAAATTTTCCACTTCCGATGAGATATGACGTCTGTTTGAGAATTCCAATATAAGTAAAATGACTTGCATTTGAGTCGGTTTAAAACTTGGTCAATGAGCGCGCTCCTGTTGATTTTTGTTTAAATCACATATCCGAGCAATTACCGAAAGAATTTGAAAGATTTTGAGGATGAAATTTTGATCCAAATTAAGTATTTAGCTAAATTTGCTCATATTACTGATTAACAAGTAGGGAAGGGTTAAGTTCGGATGTAACCGAACATTTTATACTCTCGCAATGTGCAAGAATCACAGGCGGGGAAATGTTTTCAGGTGCTGGCACAGCTTTATAATAAAAAAATGTTGCGGACGAATTTAACATTCATTATTCGACGAAATTCTCAATGGATTGCAATCATATTTGGTTCTTATTAACTTATGTTACAGGTCAGAGTCTCATGTACTTTCATTGCTATATTTTGCTTCGTGTCAGAGATATTTATATTGAAATCTACCAAATTAACTCAAATAAGTTATATGCGATATAAACTCAACAAAAGTGGCTTAATTGAAAATATTAGATACGTGAGGAAAAGTAATCCAGAGAAAAGGAAATCATATATTAGGAATATGGGGCTTAGACGTCGGTCTAGACAGATTTGATTCATATTTAGCGTTAAACCGCATTATGTTTAAGAAAACATATCCATTTTATTTCATTAAGGTATCACGAATATTGACCAACATATAAGGTTTAAAGTCAGCTGGAAAGTCGTAAATTACTATATCGGGTATATATGGGCTAGAGGAAGGTCTGGACTGGTTGCACTAACTTTTGTCACTAGTCAGGTACACTAGAAAACATGTTTCCACTAAATTTTGTGAGGATAAGTCAGACACTGATCGACATATTCGCTTTAAAAATATTTTTAGATTTCCACCATTTTTGGACAGGAAATAGCATATCTTGAGGGCACTATTTGCGCAAAGTTTTATTACGATATCTTTATTATTAAATGATTTGTATACTCTAAAGCGAAAGAGGAAAACAAAGAATCATTTGGAACTTATTATTGAATTAAATGGGAGGTAGGCGTGGTTGGATTCCGATTTCGCCCATTTTTACACTGTAACATAGCGATACAAATGAAATGTTTCGTACCAAATTTGGTTGAAATTGGTAGTATAGTTTCTGACATATAGGATTTCGCTTAAAGGTAGGCGGTGCCATACCCATCGTCTACTTTTTACAGCCATTCCTTTGAAGCCTTAACAACCAGATTGGCTGTGACGTTTAGTTCTTCTGTCGTTTTTATTAAATTAGTTATCGCATTTTTATTAGTTTTCTACAAAACCGGTATTTGTTATGATTCATATATGACGATTTCACTTATTTTCATACTGTTTGTGAAAGTTCTGGAAAATTTGTCCTCAGCAAGTTTGGCGACAAGTATTTAAAACCGTTTAGGAGGCGGAGCCATACGACCTTTTTAAAAATTTTCAACCCACAGAACCCACTGTGACTCTCTGTACCAAAATTTAGGTTTATATCTTAAATGGGAGCTTAGTTAAGGAGTGCTATATGTTGTCGTTTAACGACATTTCGCGGTCATGGCAGTATTCCGATTATGCCCAACTGCAATACCAACCACCTCAGAATGTCGAGGAACATTTGAGCCAAGTTTTATTAAGTTATTTCAATTTGTTCTAAATTCATCGCTTGCACAGAATTTACCTCTTCTCTTCGTCCTGATCATTTATATATATAACTCTATTTTTATAGTTCTATCTATTATTGTAGTCTATTATTGTAGTTTTAGGTGTAACAAACAACCGTTATGTGAACCAAAAATTTATAATCCGTTGCAACATGTTGAAATATAATTGAACCTATGCCTACTTTACAAATGACACAGTTTTGAGTGTCTTTAAATTCTTTAACTTTTTAAATTTCTTTGGATAATTATCTTTGGATAAATCAAACATCGATGAAAATAACTTAGATACTGTAAAATTTCCGGTCCTCTAATGTGATAGGTCAACTATGATGGCTACGCAAAGAATTATGTTACATGTTTAGTGTCCAATGGAGTGCAAAGATTCTGTTGTTGAATTACTCATAGATTGCATTTAAAGATTTTTTGAAAACTCTTGGAACAAGAACTCTTCACGATGAAACTACAAGCTGATCGATTGACATGTATGCAAAGATTCGCCATTTGTTTAAGCTTAAAATAGAAAATCCCTGAAATATCAAGTAAGAAAGGGCTAAGTATCCGAACATTTTATACTCTCGAATTTTATACTCTTAGAATTTGCAAAGATCAAAAGAGAAAAATACTTTCAGGCGTTGGCAAAACGTTATATAATATTAAACAAGCGCACATTATCTTCAGAAAATTATTTTATTTTAATTTCAATATTAGATCTCACAGACTAGCTGATATTTTCTTTAAAAAGTCATTCATAGGCACATAGGTCCACAGGTTCCATATCTAGGGTCTTGAAATGTTATGGTTTGATTTTAAAAATATTCAGGCGCCAGACAGAATATCTTAGAAGCCATATATGTACCCAGTTGTATAGCGATTTCCGTTAAGTGAAAGAATCAAAGAGAATTTAAAGTTGTGATATTTGGGAAGTAGGCGTGGTTGTACTTCGATTCCGCCCATTTTCACAATATATCATAAAAAGTCTCCCCATACCGAATACACGGACCTCAGTGCCTATTACTGACTTTTACCGAAAACAGCAGTCAAATTGTGAGATATTATTCAAATTAAAAGTATTCAAAAAGTTCAAAAAGTCCTGATGATAATGTGCCCTTTTGTCAGAAATAGGTAAAATCGTAAGTAATGAAAATAAGTGATTACATGACCTATTATTTTTATTAACATTAAAAACATGATTGCAATCCATTTAAAATTAGTTCGAATAATAAATGTTGAATTCTTGCGCAACATTTATATTACAACCTTGTATTAAGTTTCGCCAACACCTGATAAATTTCCCGCCTTTGATCTCTGCAAATTGCGAGAGTGTAAAATATTCGGTTACAACCGGCTACAACCGGTATAAATTAATTTAATATTTATATTACTTATTTAATGTAAAGTCTTGTCAACACCTGAAAGTATTACCCGTTTCCCCAGCAAAATACGAGAGTATTAACTTTTCGGTTACACTCGAACTTGACCCTTCCTTACTTGGTTTACATACAAGTACATTTTGGACTTAGTGGACAATTCAGAGGTTTCCTCTCGAGAAACAAAAATAAGACTTAATATAATGATTTTTGTGGTGTCCCAGAGAAAAAAAAAACTCTGATAGTGATAAGTTTTACACCGGTATAAACATAGCTCCGCTAATTACAGTTCAACAGATACGCTATGGTGCTTGCTAAAAGATGATTTGCAGTTCAAATTACTCGACTTTGTTCTCCCGATTTTCTTTGCAGTTTGAGAAATCGATTAGCTTATGTCTTGTTTCATCCAAAATACATATAATTGTAACTTTCGTAAAAGAATTTTAAGAGCAATCTCTCTGGATTGAATTGCAAATTGGAAAATAGTCCATAAGTTGTGTGGAGGCCACTTAAATCTTTTAAAACTTAAATTTCAAAAAGTTAAAAGTTTTTGGCATCATTTAATTGTAAATAAATTGCCGGTATAATTGGCCGTCTTAAAGACAAAGTGAGATTTCTGAATGCTAGTGATATAATAAAGTCTGGAATTCGATTAAATAAAAACTTTCGCAGAAACTTTTTGAGTTTAAATCCACAGTTTTAACAGTTCCTAGTTTGGAAGGATTCCTAAATTCCTGGCCAATCTTCATACACCTAACCTACATCAGCTTCTCAGTACCATTTCGTCCTTCGATTGCTTCGCGACTAGAAATGTAGGTCAGAATTCATTGTTGTTATATGGTATATCTTCTCCTGTTATTTGTGATGTTAGTGTTGTGTTTCAGACAGTATCCAACCAAATTTTTGCCTTTCACAATGGAATAACTAAGAAAATTTGTGCCTGTAGTGCTGAGATCCTGAAGAGCCTCTCCACGCTTTCTTGCAACCATAATAATTGTTCAATGATTTCTTAAAATTGAGGGTGTAGTGGAGTCAACCTCAATGTTAATGATGAGCTTTGCAGGTAAATGACTGGCAACTTTTTGGTACCCCAACGCCGGCTATGCTGGCACAGCCAGGGATGTCATAAAATTTGGGAACAAGAAAGCGAAAATATCAACTAGGTCATTAATCTTTCAGTGTTTTATTTGGAATTAAAGTTTTTTATAATTTTTTATTCCTCCAAAAGAGCAACTTTTACTTACGTAAGCAACTAAAATGTATTAAAAAGATATATCTCATTCATTTATCTTATTTTTATTTATTTATTCGTTCATTGCATAAATTGTTGGTATTAATATACAAAAAATAATATTACAGTGTGGCAGAATAAAACGTGTCTCTAACAAGTAATACATATTCACATTGGCGACAAAAGCAATAAGTCACTTTTTAGAAATAAATCATAAATAAAGTAAAGAGTTCAAAAAGCAATAAATGAGAAAAACCATTTAATAATGCTTTCTCCGAGTTTGCCATAAAAAGTTGAGCGCTTTTGCACACCAGATACAATACAATAAGCGGCTTGAGTATTATCGGATTTCCCCAATACATGCAATCCCATGCATACGCACTTGAGCTAAATACTTGTTCATCCAGCAATTACAACTTAATATTATTTACAAGTAAACGTTTTTGAGTATTAAATATTAAAACAAAATTTTTACATTCATTTTTATACCAAACGGTATCAAAAAGCAAATATTAAATATTTTTTATAAAAATATTAGCTAAAATTAAAAGTAGCAAATGATAAAATTCAATTAAATAGAAAATCATAAAAGTAAACACCTCGGTACAAATTAAATTAAATAACCGAAGAAGTTGCTGTCGATAAAAGAGGGATAGGTTCGTTTGAAAAGCAGCTTTTGCGAAGTATTCGATCAGACAGTATAGACATCGCTGGTCTTATCGTCTGCTTGTGAACTTTGAAGCCAATGAGTATAATGACTTGAGTAGCTCTAGGGCACGTTCATCTGAGTTTGAGCTAGTGCTGCTGTTGCCGCCACCGTGGCTCGACGCAACTGTGTTGACTGTACTCTCCTCGGGTTCCTCCACACGTATCTCGAATTTCGTTGTCTCCTCAATGCTGCCACCTGATTGGGTGATTGCGGGGATTGTTGCCGTCGTCCACCCGCCGGCATTGGTGATGGTACTGGCGACCAACGGCAAATTAGTTGTGGCCGACTGCCGAATTGTCGTCTCCGCTATGCGTGCCGTTGTGGAGACTATTTGCTGGGAAGCCGTGACTGCTGCTGCTGGTACAGACGCTTCTTTGTGATGTGCAGACTTACCACCCTCATTCGCTAACTTGCCATCCATATCGATGAGAGCATTCAGTAGATGCTTACGCGAGCGTTCCAAGGCCCTTCCATTTTGGTCGTCGCACGTCTGTATGAGTAAAAGCAATAGACTGAGGATCTGACGATTGTGTTCCGCTTGCTGCATAACATTCTTCAAATGTAATGCTTCAGATTCGTTGAGGCCGCCGAACAGTTTGTTGGCAATGCGTTGCAAACCATTGCTAGAGGGCAGTGACTCTTGTGGCAGATTGTATGCGTGAAACAGTTCTTGCCAAGAGTCGAATTCGGGTGATTGGTTAGTAGCAGCAGGATGGCGTGTGGTCTCTTCGGCAGAACCGATGCGGGTGTATTGCTCATTAGTTCGTGCAGTGGTTCGTTGTGCATCCGATGAGAGTATATTTAACTGACCGCGAAGGGTTGTGGCGGGAGCTGATGTTGTAGTATCCTTTTGAGAAAAATTCAAGGAACTAACGGTTGAGGTCCGTGGTTCCTTCATGAGTCCGTCATTAATTGTCAGAGGGTCAAGGAAATCGGTCTGTGAAATATGATTCCATGGATTTTCGGTTGGTTTATTGTCAACATCGGTGGTGTAAGCAGCAATAACTTTGTTATTGCGAGGTATAACAAACGATTGAGTATGCTCACCGTGGAGAAATTCTTCATGTTCACTTGACTCACCAAGAGGCGATTGTAAATCTGCTGAAAATTGTTTGCGCAACTGTTGTCCACGTGCATCACCGAAACGTGGTCGATAGGTTGTTGTGTCGGGCGTATCTGTGGTGCTCAAAAAGTCATTCGAGGGTGTAGAAAAGTCGAAGTTGTTGTTAATTTCGACAGCGATGCTCGATGCAGTAGCTGGTGATTCAGTAACTATCGGCGGCTGTGTGGGAAGATAAGTGGCAGCAGTGCCAGAGTTAAACAATGACCTATCGGTCACTGTAACGGGCTCAAAGTTTGGTTTTCCGCTAACTATCGTGGGTTCAGTCGGTCTGACTGCTTCCAGTTGTGCCCGGAATGTTTTAGGATCCTCCAAATAACTAGATATGGCTTCCGAGAAGACATGTGCAATTTTACGTGAGTTGGGCTCTTCGACCAGCTGACTAATTGTAGCACCAGTTGTACCTATTTGTGGGAATAAGCTAAACTGATCATTGGATGCGACGGACCCATTAACACCACTGTTTCGTCCTGCGATGTTTTCTATTGATTTATCACCAGCAGCTTGTAAACCAAATAGATTTGAATACTGGTTGACAGTGCGCTCACTGAGCAGACTGGCGCGTATGTCATCGGACTTTTTGCTGACACCAATACTGGTTGCGGTTGTAGCGTCAACTACTTGCTCAGTGGTTTTTATGGGTCTCACTGAGTACTTCAGTGTCGTTATAGGGATGCTTGCGTCGGTGCGCGATATATCTTTGTTTTCAGCTGAAGTGCTTACTGAATTGCTTGATGCGGCATTCTGCTCACTTGCAAAATATTTGGCCAATGAAACTAAAGCGTCTGGTCCCGATGAAGGTGGTATATCCAAACCTTCGCGTGCTTGTCCTTGGAATTTTGACTGATCAACGTCATCGAACTTAGTTTTTAGCATGTTAATAGTTTTTATCATTTCCTGTACATTGCGTGTTACCGATTCATCGCCTTCAATGAGTGGTTGAGGTGCAAAGAGGAAATCGTCGCCACCGGAGTTTGAAGTTGTTTTCGGACGTACAGCATTGCGTGGTAAATAGGTGGGTCCTGTAGGCGCTGGTGTTGTGGAAGTGGTTGTTAGATCAGCAGAGTCCGGACGTTTTCTTGCGCGTTGAACTGGTAAATCTGCATCAAATGAACTCTTTGATGAAACTGAAATTATATGTTTTTCACCGAATGGTTCATGATTGTAACGCATGCCGATAATTAGTGGACGGAGCGTTGTAACGGGTGTTGAGTTCGATGTGGTATCCTGTGGGATCACTCTTCTCTTGGGATTTGGTGTAGAAGCAACTATATTTGAACCAACAACGGGTGAGCCCTTAATGTAAAATCCTTTGCCTTCAGTAGTCTTAGACTTAGCCACAGTTGGTACGGTTGGTGTATAGAAGGGCGTGCTACGTGTCGTATCAAGTCGTCGCGCAGTCGAATATGTGCCAAGCGCTTGATATGGTGTAGTATTTGGTAAACGAGATTCTACGAAACGTGTTGAGTATCTTGGTTCATTAGACTCCGATTCTTCAGATTTAATAGAGGAACCGGCACGTGATTTCGCGCGACCCTCCACAGGAATTACTTGCCGTAAATGTTTCTCAAGCAACGAAGGTTTCTTACTGAACTCTCGGCTCTCAACACTTACTTCTTTGGATTCCTGTGAGCTGAGTTGAGGCTTAACATCCTCTCGATAACGCTGTTGACCACGTTTACCATCTCGGGCACGTTCCGCAGACTCCTTTTGATAATTGTAGCCTTTACGCGTGACAGAAGAGCGATCACTGCTGTTGTCAGTGCTATTGCTGTTGCCATTGCTGCTGTTATTACCGTTTTTGCTACCATTTTCGTTAGAATTAATGTTTCCGTTTCTACTCGCTTTTTCGTTTACATTTCTGGTTCCACTATTATCGCTTTTATTAGCATCCACATTGTTATTACTATTTCCACGTCGTCCTTCCACATAAGCACTATTTCGTCCATTAATTCTTCCACGATTCTCTGTTGATTTTGTTTCCACAACATCTACGTTCGATTTTTCGTAGCCGAAACTGTTACGCCTTCGTCCATCTAGGAAGGATCCACTTTCAGCGGTAATTTGTATTTCATCATTGTTGTTATTGTTGTCGATACTCGCTGGTATTTGTGTCTTTTCCCCCTTCAATTGTTTTTCACCGGAAAGATCCTCAAAATCTACAGTCTCCAGAGAAGGATCTTCATTCGAATCGAAGCGTCGTTCCGGCTTAGCCGATTGCCGTGGACGTGGTACTTGATTGGTTACTTTTGGCTTAATATTCAGACCACCACCGACAATATTGAAACCTTGCACCGGTACGGAGGGGCGTATGCGTTGTATGCGCTGTTTATTGAGTATCTCTGCACTGTCTGCATAGTAACCAGGTGAACCGAGACAATTCACCTTGAACCACCAATCACAAGTGAGTTCACTTTGTTGAAAAATTGTGCCATTCGGACAGAGGAATGATATCTTGCGTCCGTCTTCGCAGATGTGAAATACCTGTAACAGAAGAAATTCCTCTGAAATACTAGTACTAGCGGGGTATGAGAACACCTACCTGGCAATCTGTCTCCATGTCGGCAAAGTATCCATTGCCGAATGAACGGCAACTGAATGTCGTTTTCGGTATACGCGGATAAATGGGAAAATCTATGCCCGGTCTACCGACTACACCCTGATACACCTCATAATCCACATCCTCATCGGAAGAGCGTTTCTTCAGGTGATGTTTGTGTTCGTTGCAATCCGTGTGCGTCTCATAACGTTCCTCCTCGAACTGAGCGGCACCTGTTTGTTTAGCTAAAACACGTGCTGACTTGCTGTCGCTCTGCTAACGAGAAATATAAAATAAGAGAATTTAAGAACTACTCTTTGTATTCAACTACAAGTGCGAAAGTGAAAGAGGTTTATGAGCGCACATTTTATTTGAGTATTTATTTATAAATTTTTTATAGCGTACAAATGATGATTCACTGCCGCATAAATATATTTGTGCAAGCTGGAAATTCCCCTTCTTCGACCATAACTTACGTTTGTTGCGGCGTTGCTGATGCTAAGCACTGTAACGAGCAGTAGAGCTGTAAATAAAAAGAAAACATCTAATTAATATATTTGTAGTAAATTAGTTATTGGTTTTATTAAGGTATTCACATTTATTTGGTTTTGTTGGAAATTTTAATGTACGACCACGTAATACATAATAATAATTAACAGCGAATAGGAGAAATAGAGTCTTTACAGAGAATATTTCCGGACATAAAATGAAACTTGTAATTATAGGAAAACTCGTCGAAATTTGACAAGAGTGTATATGATATTGCCCAGAAGGGAACAATGGTAATGATTTATTATATTATATATGAATGGCGGTTTCTATCAGCTCATATTAGAGGAATAAAAGTAACTCCCTATTATTTTCTGTAATAGAAAAAAGGACAGTGGCAACACGCGATGAAAGAGTTCTTGGAATATTTGAGAAAATGATTCTGCGAAAGATTTAAAACTTTTACGCATTAGCAAAGGCAGATCTCACACTATGTCGTTATGAGCTGTACCACTTTTTTAGATCATCATATTGATTACCCTGGCTAGAGCAAGTTGTGTTGACAATTGTGTTTCGTGTTGAATGTGGTACGGCTAGTGGTGGCTCGAAGTACGAGCTGGTGGTCGCAGTGGTCACAGTGGACTATCGAAATCTTCACTTTTTTGCTTTCACTTTGGTATTTCGAATTCGCTCCAATTAGAAAATATAAGGAAAGACTGCAGACTCCAGCGCCAATCAAGAATAATTTTAATACTTTCTAGCTTTAAGGTATCTATGTGGTTATTTATGTATTGACCCTGAGATAATTTAGATGAGATTGAAATGAGCCTTATCATCTACCTTCTCTAAAATAGATATGCAATGAGAACCAATAAACTGAAAACTAATAGTAAAACCCTAATATTAAGAAGGAGTGAAAAATATACATTTCAATTGTCGGAACGTAAGTTCAAAAGAGACAAAAACTAAAATTTTACAGAAAAATAAACAATGATATTTAAAAATAAAATGAAGACGAAGAAGTAAGGAAATTTATTGGCATAATATTCGCGAAATAGAAGGTGAGGCTTCCTGGTGCGATCTGTTTATGATGAATCATATATCTGCTGCGGTTTAACAATATTTAGCACTCACGACAATTCGAGTAACATTAAAGAACATAAATGCAGACTTTGTGCGTTAAAAGAGGACGATTTTTATTTGATGTTCAAAGCAGCTTACCTCCTTTACTGTTTGTACGAAACCATGGAACTAAAAACCATTTTGACTTCTAATGATGCCGTCAAACGACAACAAACCATACTAAATATTTACCAAGTACCAGATACTGTCCCATTTTTGCCTGGTTTACCTTAAGTTTGTTATTTATATATATATTATTGACTTTCGGATCTTATGGGTTTAAGCAAAAAAAGTATCTTATAAAAGAACTGTTAGGGTTTAATAACCCAATTGTTTTCTATCTGTAATAGATATGTTCTCATGCCCCCTGAAATTAAAGTTTACTTTTCATATGTGCCATCCCACCAATAAAAAAAACACTTACATCCAGATTTTAAAAATCTATAATTCGCTAGACCTTTAACTAAACTCTTCACATACTCACGAAATTTAACGAACATATATGTGTGCATAATTTTCATATTAATATTTTGATAAAAAGATTCAATGATTATAAATTAGTTACGCAATCGGATGTATCGGTGTCGCTGCGAAATGATTCGCACAGATTCCGCACACCCAACAAATTGTTGGCCTCGAAACTTCTTGTTGTTGTTGTTTGATTTGCAATGTGTGATTAATGTTGTAAAAATAATATTTAATGTTGACTTCGATGTCTTGTATTTAATTTCGCACTGGCGCTTTGTTTACATCTTCTTGCAAATTTTTTGCTCAAAAATTCATCAATCTAGTCATTTTGGATTTATTGAAATTTGTCGATACAGAGGGTCGAAGTACAATGGCGAATTCGAAATTCCAAAATCATGTTATTTGCGTGCGAAAACTGTTAGCATGGCGCAATGGTTAGTTGGGTCAAGTTTGCATTTGAGTATAATTGGAAGAAACGAATTTAATTTTGTTGCTGGAACTTACACGTGATGTAAGAGTCTCTAAGTTTTGAATGTTTGTTTTGTAAGTTTAATATCCAACTGCTTTTTTTTTATATTCGCAACATGTCGCAACAGAGTATATTCGTTTTTTTTCGCCCAACGGTTGTCTGTAACACCTAAATCCAATATAGATAGATATAGAGTCATATATATATATATAAATGATCAGGTTGATAAGACGAGTTGAAATCCGATTGACTGCCTGTCCGTCCGTCCGTGCAAGTGATAACTTGATTAAAAATTAAAATATCTTAATGAAACTTGGTACACGTGTTCTTTGTCACCGTAAGACGGTTGGTATTGCAGATGGGCGTAATTGGACATCTGCCACGCCCACAAAATGCCGTTAATCGAAAACCTATAAAGTGCTATAACTAAGTAACAAATTGAGATATAAACGTGTTATTTGGTACATAGGATCCTAGTAGTGCGGGGCATCTGTGGGCGAAATTTTTGTAAGGGTGGGCGAGCTTTACAAATTTAAATCAAATTTGGTACGTGACATTATAGCTGCATCCTTATATTAAATTGTGAAAATGGGCGAGATCGAATAACAACCACGCCTACTTCTCTTATAACAAAATTTTAAATTTCTTTTAATACTTTCACTTTTAATATATATAAACAAAATCTGTGAGATATAGTAACGAAGCTCGAGGCGTATATTTTCATGATGATAATGTGCCCTTATGTTTAAACTGATGCAAATCGTGCAAATCGTACGTCCCATTGCCCCCATATACCTAATATTAGGATTTTCAACCTTCCGTTAGAATTTGTACCATATATTCCGGTAAATGTGTGAAATTCAGAGCGTGTCAATTTCTGGTAACAGGGTATCCGTGGGCCTCAAATAGATAAAATCGGGTATATATTTCCCCTAGTCCCCTTATACCTAATATAAGACTGACAGCATCTTTTCCTATATAAAATCAGATCAATACTACACCTAGCCCCCATATACCTAACAAACAAATTTCAAACATCCGGTTGGTTTTATATGGTATGCGTCGGTCAATATGTAAGATACCTTAGTAAAATTAGGTGAACGTGTAATATTGGATATACCACAGTTTAGTGCCAAAGTGTGTGAAATCGGTCAACGGATTATCCCAGCTCCCATATACTACATATAATAAATTTCGTTATTCTAGCAGACTCTATGTCCAATATGTCGGTGGAAATTGGGTGGAAACATGTTTCCTACTTTACTTGAGTAATAACAAAAGTTAATGCACTCAGGCCGGATCTTCAACTAGACCAAATGTACCCGATATAATGATTCCATATTTTCCGGCTGATTTTAAACCGTTTATATAGGTCAATATATCCGCTATTTTAATGAAATTAAGTGGACATGTTTTCTTAAATATAATGCGGTTTAGTGCTAAATATGAATGAAACCGATCCATACCGTGGTCTAAGCCCCTTATTCTGTTATAATGATTTCCATTTCTCTGGTTGACTTTTTTCTCATATACCTAATATATTTAATTAAGCCACTTTGATTGAGCATACATCTCGTTTGAGTTAATTTGATCGAATGTAATTTAAATATCTCGGACACGAGGAAAAGTATTTGGCAGTACTTGAGCCTGTGGCCGGTAATATAAGTTAATAAGATACCAAATATGAATACAATGCATTGAATGTATCGTCGAATAATGAATCTTATGCAACATTTTTTAATATAGAGTTTGGCAACTCCTGAAAGTATTTCCGCTTCTTGGATTCCTTCAGATTGGGAGAGTACAAAATGTTCTATTACACCCGAACTTATCTCCTTACTTGTTTGTATTAATTTTTTGCATTTTATCGAAAGCTTTGATTTCTTATGAAGGCTTAGAAGTGTGTTTCCGATAGTAAAGATAAAACAATTAAAGTGATAAATTAACTTTTCCACCTTTGTTTTCTAAAAGTTCAGCATCCTTCGAATAGATGTACATCTCCGAATGTTTGGTGGAACTTATTCACCTTAGCTCGAACTTATAACCACAAAGAAAGTGAAAGTTGTTGAGTTTCCAATAAAATGGCCACTCTTATAAGCAAAACATATCTTGCATTATCTATTTCTAACGCAATGTAAGTTCACCATCACCTGCTCTCGCTAGGAGAATATGTTGAGCCTATTTCACTAGGTTTCAGCCAATGTGGAAATATTATATAATGCCATTTCGATTAAAATGGGGTTAAAAACTGGAATGGAATTTATTTATAGACGACTATATAGGTTATAGACTTATAGGTTAGAGGAGCGCTTTATCACTTCAGAGGACCAGATTTTATGTACTGTTCCGATCAACATGAAAATTATATTTCTAATATAGGCCGCCCTAGGTAGGCATTGGTAAAGCTTCGAGCGTATTTCTGCCTTCAAAAAAATATGACGTAAAATATATGAGGAGTTTGAAGTAAGTTTCCGAATAAGATTTGAAATAACCCAGACTTAAATTAATTTAAAATTAACACTATAAAATGCTTAAGAATAAAAAAATTAAATGACAGCACCTGTTAATATAGTAAATTACATTTATTTAACGTACCGCTGAGTAAAAATTTCAATCCCAGATTCCATATTTCCATTTTAAAGTCGAGAAAATCTGAAATGAATGAAAAAAAATAAAAAATTTAAATAAAAAAATTTATATATCTATAAAATTATATATCTTCTCGATGTAAAATAGTCTTACATTTACTTATAAAATGTCTCTTTTTATCTATAATTATGTAATTAGATATTGGAAAATATACATCATGAGCGAAGGATCCATATAAACAAATTTTCAAGTTACAAATTTTTTTTAGCAATGTCGAACAGCAACTCAAAAGGAAGGGGCCAGGAAATTATTATATCCTTTCTAAGTCAAGAAATTGGGTCGTCGGAAGCTAAAATATGTAATCTTAGTCAGAAAAACAAATTTTGAGTTATGTATGCAGAAAATTTTTCAAATTGAGTTATGTTGTTATTCCTTGTCGGGGAACAAATAGAAAGTTTTTAAAATAATAAATAAATAATTATAAGGAAAATGGTTGGCCCCATTATTTTGCACTACCTCTGAAGACCTGATGGAAGTTTGAAGTAGTTTTCAAAGCACACTCAGAAAACAAATTCTAAACATTTTAGAAACTCTCCAAATGTCGAATGCAAGCAATAAAGAGGCGGTTATAAATAGCTGATTTATGATTTGTATTTAAAAAGTAGATGAATAACTATAATGCACATGCTTCAAAATTCCCTTTTTAAATGTAAGATTTAAACAATTTTTTTTAATGTTAAAGACTATCACAAAATTTAATATGGCAGATGCTGAAGCAACACAGGGTAAAAACAGGTGGGCTCACAATGTATAATCTTAGAGTTAACACCACTCTGACGCTAATTCGCTGGTTACTGGCCACATTTGGTCAGTGCACTCAAAGGTTGTGCCTCAGAGGTTGTGCGCGTCGTTCGATTTTATTTATTTAGTTATATTTTATCTTCAACATATATATGTAATGATATAGTGACATTGTGTGACGAGGATTACCCAATGCTAGCCTGCCACTTTCCTTTAACTGCTTAGTCTTAGTGTGTTGCGAAGGTGTGACAGGCGCCATGAAACTGAGAAGGACGTTTGAGTAGACAGACGTAGACAGCATTTGAAACTGGCCGTGCCACTATTGCGGCATCACAAATACAAAGTAAAAGTAATAACAAGGAAGTTATCTACGAACGTACAACGTTTCTGCGTGTTTTTTTTTATTTTTTGATTATTTCTTCTGTGGAATGCTCATATAATTCGCTCAAACAATTATATATATAACAAAACATTTTTTTAATATATTAAGAAATAAAATGTTTATATCACTCTAGTTTGCAAAGAAACTTTGAATTGTATGTCCGAAAATATTCTTAAAAGTCGTCTACATTGGCGACGAAAAATTTAACTAATTGATTATACAATAAGAAAAGAAATAATTGAATATCATATATGTATTTATATATGCCCAAATATTGTCCAGTTTTATAAATAAGTTTAAAATTTTAGTAGAAAGATTTCTAAAAATATATAAATCACAGTGTTTATTTATGTATTTATGTATCGATAAACAAAAGTTTAAATTTTTTCGCCGGAAGTGAGACAGATGCTATAATCAGTAAGTCTGGCAGCTCTTTACAAATATATAAATATATGCTGTGAATAAAAATTACTGTTTCTGCGTTTCCACGTTACTTACAGATTCCAAAATTACGTTGGCTTAAGATTAACTTTTAAGAGAGAAACATATAAACTGGAACTTAAATCCGTATCAGAGAAGAGTTGTAAAAGTATGGTTCCTAAACAAATGTGATGGATATTTACGAGCAATGCAAGAAAAAGTGGGTTTCGACTAGAAAGTCATCCGAAAATCTTTGATTTCAATATATTTTAGAACAGGGCTGCCACCTTTGTAAAAAAAATTTGCAATTTGGGGTTTAATTTGATGTTTTGTTTCATTAAAATATGTAAACATTATTTTGTTGAATACTTCTCTAGTAGACTTTTTTCGTGTTTTTCCCTGAATCAAAAATATTCGACATGCGTTAATATAATATAATAAGACAGTAGTAATAAAATAAATGCTCTTATCTAAAATTTACTTGATTTGCTTCAAAAAAATTACGTGATTAGTACCACTGGAGTTGACAAAAATTCTAAAAATTTAAAAGAGAGATTGATAAAAAGCTAAAGAGGCAAAATAAATAAAGACACAGACAAATCACTCAAATTAAGTCTTGTCTTGGTATTTATCCATACAATGACTGATTACTTCACTTAACATTGCCATACCACAATTCAGTCAATTCAACTAAACTCATCGGACCTGAACTTACTAACCACTGAAAGTCTAAAATAAATTAAAACTGCAAATTTTTTGGAAAGGAAGAAACTTTTACTTATTTATTTTCGGAGGCAGGAAAGCATAGAGGCCACGGGAGTGTGTACATATGTATAAGTACAAATTAACAATATCGAAAATATTTTAAGCAAAAATATTAAAAATATAGGAAATATGTATATAAGCACAAAAATAGTTAAAAGCATATGTTGAAAGTTTTAATTGATATATTATACAATTTTACAAAATAAATATTGTAAACACATTTCAATTTAAGTGCGCTTGTTGATATGATATATATAAAACGCTTATTTCAAGATGATCATAGCTGTGCAAATATTATGCGCTTGCTGCCACTGCCACATAATACCTAAACACACACAAGTACACGATACAAAACCACTCATAAGTCTTCGTATTCAAATGGAGTATATGTATATCTATTTATACATCAATCAAAGTAAGTATGAAGCAATAACTTGGTTTGCACAAAGATTATCTTAAGTGTTCACAAAAAGATAAATAAAGAAAAATTAATTATATTAACGCAAATTTAAATATTCTATGTGCTGGTTTCTTGCTTGAGATTCGCCAGTGCATTGGCCTCTCATAAATTTAAGCATATTCATTTATGGAAAAATAGATTACAACAGCAACTATTACACATTCAGTGTAACAATTTATAAAATTCAATCAAGATTAATAAAAAAGTGATAAACGGCTATCGAGATTAATATTATTTGTTCTTATCAGAATCAGAAAAGCCATTCAAAACAAAAGGATTGAAGAAAATATTCGAACTAATGGATAGTAATTAATGTAAAACGATTTGCGAGGATTCGAATTCAGATCTTATAAATAGAAAAATAGTTATTCGTTTTGATGTTTTGTAAAGAACACAATTTTTGTGGAGAGAAGCAATAAAATTGAAAAAGTAGCTTTGATACATCTGACCTCTTATTTTAGGTATCGGCCACTTTTTAATAATAATTTAAATTAAGATCCAACATTATTTTAACAGAAAATACACTACGGTTGGTTGATTTAAAAGTGATGAAAAATAAAATTTTATTCCAAGTCTGCGGACTCTGCACTCTGGGTATCAAACAGAGGGGTTTAAGAAAGCTAATAGCTGAAAAATGTTTTTGGAGCAAAGGCGTCAGCCTCTTCAATTCAATGCCTCTTCAGTTTTTATTCAATTAAATCTATAACAATAATAAAGTATTGAAATTAGCTATTAAAGTAAACAGGCTTAGGAGAGACTTTTGTGAGATGAGACATTAATTATCAATGAGACCTTGTTTGAAAATGTATGATTAAAGATTTAACCAAACTGAAAAGGTTTATGAGAATATATAGTTGAAAATATTTTTAATGCGCAATTGAATATGTTTAAAAAATTGAAGTAAATGAGCATAAAAAATTGCAAACATCTTCGAGAAGGCTACCACCTCTGTACATTTGATTCCACTTATAACAATAAAATAAATGATGTTTTCTAATATTATACTAAATAGGTATAAGTAAGAATTCCAACTTACTACAGTACAATAATTGTAAAAGATTTAAAGCAACTAATAGTACAAAAGGGAAAGAAATTTAAATGAGATTATGACCCCGCAAAAGGTTGCTTTGAATAGTTAAGAAGCACCATTGCAAATGTGAAGCGCCTCCCGGTAGGGAAGAAATGTTAGTCACATTAACCAGATGCTCCCAACAGCAGCAAATTTCAGGAAGCGTTAAAAAGTGTAAAACAAAAGTAGACAAAAACAAAAGTAATAATAATGTAGAAATTGCCGCAGCCGTTGACATGACGAAAGATACAAACATGCGGTAAAATGGCGGGTATAGATAGTTGTAAATATGTACCGCTGGATATATCACTTTTCCATGCATAAATGAATATTTTTTGTAATATTAGAGTGGCTAAAGACATGAATAGAGAGTAAAATGTAATCGCTGTTTTTGGCAGCGTGAAACCTTTTGTAACTCTCTTGCAGAAAATCAAAAAAATTTTTTTAATTGTAATTTAGACAGACAGAAAAATGGTCCCATTGAAAGGAATCTGCAGATTATTGGATAGATCTTTAAGAAGTCCAGAAATTATTTCTGTTATGTATAACAATGCAATAGTATGTAAATAATAAGTCGGAAAATAGCAAAATCATATATGCCACGAAAAGTGAGTTTCTGCCGCAAACGCCAACTAATCGGTAATATCATCGTTGCAATAACAACAGTAATAATAATAATAAACCAGTATAAGAAGTAAATGCATTAACAACCAAAAAAACCTCTTTCCGTAATATTTTTCTTTCTTAAAACATTGACATATGGAAGCTTTTTGTCGATTTGCCATGTCCAATTAAGACTCATCATCAACGCAACTGCCAGCCGAAAAATCCTCGCGAATATAGGCAGGAGGGAATGTTATAGAGCGCATATTTAGGAAGTAGATGTAAAAGTGTTAAGTCAGCGATATGAAAGACAGCTTTTTGATGAACAGGCGCAGAATTAGTAGACAAAACAACAAACAGACAGACAGCAAACTCATATGCCGGCAGCTTAAAGCCAACACAATCACATGAAAACCGAAAAAATGTTTACTACTTATTTGTTATTCAATCTTTTCGCTGAAGCATCTCGCTTTTTCGTTTCGTTTTCGTTTATGGAAATAGCGTAGTGCAAGTACCGTTTGGAAATTTGCATATAACGGTTTTCAGTCATTGCTGACACCTCTTGTGGTATATGCTGCATATGCTGCACGCTGGCAATACCCTTTTTTAGCCATGCGCTTTTTTTTTTTGTTGTTGTTGCTGCGGCATATTTAACTCACAACTTCCGTATGCAAAAGGTAAAAAAGGTAGGGAGCAGAAATTGTCACGAAAATAAAATAAAAGAAAGGAAACATTTGAAAGGCCTGTTTAACGAAAGGCCAATTACGCGGCAATTTTGTAGATACGGCCGCAGCCACCACAACAGATTCTTGAGTGACAAGCATGCGAGAGCAACAATAACAAAGTCAGCACAATGTATGTAGCGAACCAATGACGAAGGAGCAAACACAAAGTAAAGGGTTATTTTAGGTTGAAAAGCAAAACTTTAATGATAATGAGGGAAATAGGTAAGTTTACCATTTTCAATCGTTTTGTAGCTTAACAAGCTGTTACTAAAGCCACAACAAGCCAACCGGAAACGGATACATACGATTTAGTCACTTTCGTGGAAGCAAAACACTGCAGGTATCAGAAAAATAAAAATAACAACAACAAAATGTTATTAGCTTATTTGATTGTTGCAGTATCTTCATTACTGCAATAACATTTGCTTGAGCGACATTCACGTTTTCAGTCCTACAGCTACAAGTATTTAAGCTGAGATGTGATTAAGAAATCATGGCGTCCGAAGTAAATTGTGTGAATTGTCAAAGCAGTTAAATTCCATCTTGGTACTGGATGAAAAACTAAGTGATATTAGTGGTTCCGCTTAGAATACCCAATAGCTGACGACTTAGTTAGAGAATATAAGGATATAAGGATGGCTCTTTGGATCGAGTGCCGTTAGTGAAGGAAGATGTATGCCATGCAGGCTGAAAAGTTCATATCGATTCTATGAAAGGGAACTAGAATTGAATGCTTACATTTTGCAGTTAGAACTAACCCTCGAGACATGACAAAAGTTTGGGTAAGTTGGAAATTTTCAACCTCTCTGACTTCAAGATTACTCTCTATTTGGTACCATTGGATATAACTAGGTATTAATTAGTCCCGTAAGAATGTTTTTAAGCTTTTTGTGGTTAATTGGATATTGGCTAGTGGTAAAATTTTAGAAATAATTTAAAAATATTTCAGTTGTTATTGAAACATCGTTATTTTGTCTAAACTATCATTTCTTCATTCTTTATATGTCTGAAAGTCTCGTTTCATGTGCAATAGGATAAAGAAGGTGAGTAGTCCATAAAAGTTTGAAAGCGATTAGTCTCTTTGTAGCACCCGGTACAAAAGGGTTCTATTAGTCTCTTTAAAGTACATGCTCAAACTGAAGGGAACAGTTCATATCACAGCACATATTCATTTATGACTGATCGCGGACTCATCAACCTGTAATCAACAACGGCAAAAATTTATTTAGTAAAAAATTTGTAGGTCCATCAGTTAAACTTCTTCTTCTATTCCGCATATGAGAGTTGATCTTAAACGAAGAGGGTAGGGTGTTACATGTAATAAGTGGTTTACGAACTAATGGAAACAACTCTGATTTTAATTCTGAACCGTTCGGGTTAGAGTCTTGCGCTTTGCAATGATCGCATTTTCAAGATTTACTTGGCTTCGGGCATTTGCCTATAATGTGAAAAATTAATTTTCAAAATATGTGCAGAATCATTAGAAAATAGCCTCATCGCTGCTATGAACAAATTACTTGCCGCAGTTAACACACATAAAATCAACGAAATATTTATACTTCTATAAATATGAAGTTACTGATGCCCTAACAATAATATAGCATACCCCGCTACAGCTGCCACCCTCCAAAACTCACAAATTCATACGTAGTTATAATGTATCAGATAACTGCACAAACATATATAAGACATATATTTATTTGCTTATATCAGATATCCATTTTTTCGGCTTTGGTGGCAAGAAGCGTTTTCTCAGCCACTTCCGCAATAGAAATTAAGTGCTTATATGAAGTTATGGTTATGATATGTATATATATATGATATATAAATACATATGTATATAAGTAAACTTAGTGTGCACATGTGAAAACGAGTTAATTACCACAGTTTTTGGTAATTTAATTGCTTTTTTTTAATTTAATAGTTTTTTTTCCGCTTATCATTCGGCATTCGTTGTTTATTTCTCATTGCTAAATTACTTATATGAGTAGTTAGTTAGCACGGGTGTTATACTGGCAACATATATGTGCAGCCTTTGTTGTTTTATTGTGTGCCTAAGTGCTCATTAGCTTTTCATTTTCCATTGGTGGGCAATTACCAAAATTATACGCTGCTGAAGGTAATTTTTCAAATGTTTCAATTTTTATTCTTCAGGTAATTTTTTTTATTTTGCAAGTTTCGATACAGTTTCAGAGTGTATAGTTTCTATTTAAATTAGATAATAATTAAGAAATTAAGTGCTACTCCGAAAGCTGTGAAATTTTCGTAGCGAATGCTCGAATTCGCCTAAAATTTATGGTGATGAGTGAGACATACACTTTGCAAGTACTGTGTATATATGTTAATGATTGTGGCTTTCCGCAAGTAGTTGCTTCTAAAAGTGTGCATATGATCAAGGTTTCATTAAGATTACAAAAAGTTTATCACAAATGGTATTTATGGTTTATTTTATTATTGTAAAAAAACCTAAATCATCTCTATTAATATTTATGAAAAAATATTAAATATTAATTATTAAATTTATGATAATTGTGTTGGCAAAAGATGTCAGGTAAATGTACCATAGTTGTCAAATCATAAGTACTCTAAAAACTCCTCATTCGTTCAGAAAACGCTGAAAGTATTTAGCATCTACAATAAGTTCAATAGCAATTGATATAGCTAAGGATAATAATTGATAATAGCTAAGGAAAAACAAATATTTCAAGTTTCTGCCTTAGGTCTTTCCTCTCTTACTTCAGCTTCAAAACGGTATAAAGTTCTTCAAATTTTCCGCAGCTTGCCATCTCTCGCCAAAGAAATATGCATAACTGTATTCGCATTGAAGGTTTCTCTACTTCAAACAAACTTAATACAACAACAAATACAATACAACAACAAACGCAATAAACGTTATGCAACATTTGAACTTCAAGTTGAACAACATGGCTATTTATCAAAGAGCTCTTAGCATTTGCAGCAAAAACAAGCAATGTGTGCAAAGGCAAAGTGGTGAAACAAAAAGTGTGAAGTTGGTATTAGTATAATAGATACGGGCTATATTTAAGCAACAGCGAACAAGTTATGCTTGGTATCGAAACGAAGCTGTATTCTGTAGCCAAGAGAGGGTTGGTCTCGCATGGCGGCTTGAGTGCTCAGTAGGTGCATATAATGATGAGTGAGTACAAGTTCAAAATACAAACAGGTTGCAAGCATGATGATTTTATTGCTATTTGTCTATCATGGAAAGTCAGATATGGAAAAATTATTATCCCAATTCCTTAAAATTATTAATAACTGACTCAAATCAAAATTATATAATTTTTTATTTATAAATAAAGCCGAAGCAATGGAAAAGCCCAATTGAAAGTGTCAACTCAATTGATTTTTTTTTACAAGACAATAACCGGTGAACATTAATCGATGAAATATAATGTTTTAGAAGCAAACTTGTTCTTTACAAGCTGTGCAAATTTTGAACAGACCTGAAACGTTTGCAATTCATAATATTATACACGGAAGCTTGTTTTATATGTAAATTTTACAACAAATCTCACAGTTTTTATTATAGTTTTTACGGAAGTACCTTTAGAAAGCATCGTTTAAATTATACCCACTGGTGCTTTTAAGTGATTTCCTGTCTGAAGCTTACTTTATTAAAATCAAATGAAAATTAGAAAATTATTTAAATTAAGGAAATCAATGAATATTCTCTAAACCTCTAAATTTTAAACCTCTTCTTTTTATGACCTAATAACAATAAAATGAAAAGTTCGGAGGAGTTTTAATAATTCTCTCAGTAGACGATATTATATATTTGCAAAACTTCCTTTTCAAAATACACAAATTTCTTATCCATATTATATTTTGCAATATTTAAGTAATATCCATTTAGTTACGTATTTTGTAGGGTGGCTCAAATATGTTATTAAAATATTTTTTTATTCGGTTTTATATATATTTTTATACTTCACTAAAATGTCATGTGAAAGTTCCATATAAAAAACGGGAAAATATGCTATGTGCAATGACAACCTTTCAAACAATAATAATTTCTTCTATTTATTTCAATGCATATTGAATTTTTCAAATAACAATACTTATTTAGATATTTAATATCGGTGGCAACACCGCATTAAATTATTCGAAATAAATTCCTTAAAACATTAAGCGATTTCTGACATGTCGCACAGAATAAACTTCTACATGAATTTCTATTATCAAACAATTTATATTATATTGAAGGCTTTGTAGCGGTCTTGTAATTTACGTGTCTTAATATTTTATTAGTTGAACCAGGTACCAGGAACCAGGTAATGCCAAAAAAAGTTATGTGTAATAACACCTTCTAAAAAATAATTATATAGTTCTCAAGCGGCATTTTTCGAACAAAAAAGCAATTTGAACTCTTGCTTAGAGTGGCAACAACGTACCAAATTAATGAAACTAAAGTCTTTCAAACAATTAATGCTATTTGACATGCGTAGAATTTTTGTATTATCAAAGAAATTTTATGTAAGGTCAGATGGCAACTCAATACTCAATAACACTTGAATTAAACTTTTTTGTAACCATATATTTCTTATTACTCATACTGCATATTCTAATAATATTTTGTTGCAATTCATATCTTCTAATTGAAAATATGTGTCAGCTTTTAAAACTTTATATAATTTGCTACAGAAACTCTTTCTTAAGACAATTTATGCTATTTGCATATGGCACATAATACATTTCTATATATTTTTATACAATAAAACTTTTCTTTTTTAATGCCATAAAGCATTTTTTAACAACTATAAACTAATGCCATAAAGTACTGCCCTTTACCTGAAATACTCATACTGTAGTACATCGTTTTATTATTATTGTTATTTCCGTTTGAATTTCAGAATTCCTTTTATTAAATACATGTGACAATTTTTAAAGGTTATATATATATACATGTATTTTAAACATATATTTTTCTTATAGAAATGTCTTGTTTCCGTTTTATTGCGTTTATATTTTTTATATGTGTCTATTTTATATAATCGATAATATTTTTGAAAGTATTTTAATTTCTCTATTTTTGTATCACATTTTATCATTGTTATCATTGTATCATATATTTTGGTATATCTAATAGTATAATCTTTTTAAGGATTTAGAAAGGTAATAAGTGCTATTTTTTTTATACTTAATTGTATTCAACCATTGAATATAGCAAATAAAAAGTCATTAATAACTAGTTTCGTCAAATGTACATTTTTGATCTTTTTCGATTTCAGTTAGAAACTTCCATCTGCAAACTAGTTCTAACTTTTCCAATTAATCTGGTGTATCACTATAGGCTTGTATGAGCATTTCATTAGATAAATATACATATACATAAATTGATACATAATCATTTAGGCATAGAGGCCCCTGTATTATGCAGCCGCAAAACAAAGCTAAAGCGACGCAAACAGAAGAACTAAGCAGACGAAACTCCCCAGTGGAGGATTGCAATGTGTGAATGACTGATTGCGTCCCTGATAGTTTGTTGATCGGCGAGGGGAACAGCAAAGCTCAACTTGGAGCTACTTGATTTCAGCGAATTCACAGTTTTCTGATGGTAATTGTAGGTCAAGAATGCAACGCGGCAGGGGGTCGAAATAAAAATGCCAAAAGTCCAATTAATTTTTTTCGCTTTGCTTTGCACGAGGTATTGCCGAAAAAATGCACCTCTTCATGCTTAGCGTGCTGCATGTTTTTGACTAATAGATTTTGAGGTCATTTGCGTGGTAAAAACGCATTGCGACGCATGTCTTTGCCGATACAGCGATTTTTCGAGGCTTTTTGCTTTTTTTCAATGCATTTCATGCTTTTGGAATTTTGCCACTGTTGTTGTTGTTATGCCGACCAAATTTTCAGTACAAATTGCCGGCGCTTCCGCAAACAGCCGTAGCAATTACATCGACTGCATGGCAATGCAGTTTTTTTCGAACGATCGCCAAATATCAATTGAAAATTTCGTCTGCTAAGCCAAGCTGCGCGCTGCACATTTTTTGCATTTTTGTCGTGTTCACCTGCTGCGCGTCTTGCTAACAAGCACTGGAGGTGCACCTGATGAATGGGCGGCAGCCAAACCTAGCCGAAAAAACACATAAGCGACGACTGAAACCTGCATACATACATACATACATGCATAGATATGTAATCAGTGGCTTGGTGGCGTGTTCAGCTCGTGTATGACCGCCGTGTGAGTATTCTATTTTGGCCTTATTTTTTCAGCTTCTACTAGTCTTTCAACAAAACCGAATATACATCACATCATCATTAATTTCCATGTCCATCTTCATGTCATTTTCGCATTATGTTGTCAATTTCGTTTGCATTGTATACATAACTACATACATATATACATATACGCATCTTTATCGAGGTATCGACTGCTGTCTATTAGGTGAACCGCGGGCGTTGGCGGCTTATAAAGTCATGCAAATACGCAATATACATGCCATATATGTGTATGTATGTATACATGCATGTGTATATATAAAATATATAGGTGTGTACGTGTGCGCCAAAATAAGCTCATTAACATACGTCTAACTGCTTACTTGCGTGCGTGTTCGCTGTCTTCGGTAAGCGGTTGCCACTAGCTCGCGACAGCAAGCGAATAACCGTTTGTTGGTTGGCAGTTGAATTAGCATTTTGACACCTCGCTGAAGCGTTTATTTCAAATGCCTTTAACATGTGCTTGTGTCTTTAGAAGTAAAGTGAAACATTTGGCGATCGTTTACGGCAAATAATGTGGCATGCGACGTGTCAACAAGGTTCTCGCGCTTAATAAAGGTCAAATTTTCTGCGGAGGTGCAGCTGAAGTCTTATAACATTTCGATTTTACCGAAATAAGTAGAAATTTTTTGACAAAAACTAACAACAAATCCCTTGCAGTGAGTTAGAGAATTAGTATCATATATTTTATCAAATAGATGTTCTTTTAGTTTTTCGGAGTTTTGTATTAAAATATAGGAATTCTCAAAAAATTATTGATTCGGCCAATTAAGGGATTATAACTATTGTTAAAAATTTTTTCATTTACTTCGTCTCTAACTAGCTTTCCTTGTAGAAAATTATACGAGTACGTGCACGTTGGGGTAGGAAAGGAAAGAAACTATGACTACTCCATAAAAGCCAAATAAATTATTTTTCTCTCTCTCTCTCTCTCTCTCTTTGTAGCCTCTCAGGTACAAAAGGGTACAATTAGTTTCTTCATAGAACCTGGTCAAAAAAAATAAAACAGTTTGTTCCTTGGCGGCTAATCGCGGGCCCAACCCGGGCTTGTTGCATTTTTTGCAAGGTTATATTTCTAAGTTTTTGAGGGACATGTGAGCCACCTCATATGGCTATTTAATCCTGGTAAAGTAGTTGATGGATTAAATTTGTTTTGGATGAATTCTAGTAAATTACGTAAAGTAACCGCAACAGAATCATAATAACTTAATCACAAGTTTGGATAGTTATAATATAATACTGTGGTGGCAATGGAGGAAAGTTGGCGAAATTCTTATAAGTATCTTGTTCTAGGATTCGCAAGATTGCGCTAGCTTAAGAACTGTATCTTTAACCATGGAGGTCAGAATCTGTCGAAGACTATTACTTGAAATTTTTGATACTTCAGGTGACTTGTGAGGCAAGCCCGAGCGGTATAGTTGCACCAACGTTTCACCATGCGACGAAGAAAGCTGAAACCACACTCATTGTTACACTAGGTGTCTTTGACTCAGTAAAACTTTTAGAGTGGCAAATGGAAGAAACAACTGCGGAAAATAAAATAGAATTGCATAATCAAGCAAAGAGAGATTAGGAAGATGTGACTTTTGTGAGGTATTTACGTTTTTATGAGGTATTCACAAACTTTACTTTATTGAATTCAATTCGATAACTTCATTGTTACTTTCACTAGAAGTTTGGCAACAGAGCAAAGCAAAATATCGCCGGTAGAAAAGTGACGAATTGAAAACGTTTATATTCTTTCAATTATCACAAAAATATTATCAAAATTTTATCAAAGAAGTGATAAGCTTTTACTTAGACACTTTACAGTTCAAAGTTCCGAAAACATATGTTTGCTGTTTAACACTAGTAAGTACTAATAATTAGATATTTAATAACCATAAATTTATTTAATAAAATTTAAAAGATTTTTCAAAAACTAAAAAAATTTTAATAAATAAAATTACAATTTAAAAATAAATACATTGCATATGCATGTGTATTACGTAGGCTACAAGCAAACAAGCTGTCCGCTTTTTGCAGCCATTCAACTTTGTATGCTTTTACGTGAAAAAATTGTTATTTACTTTTTTGATGAATCCCTTAAATGAATTCGCAGAAATAAAAAAATGCACACAAAGTGTGCTAATGTGAATTTGCCACAGCAATATATACTGCCGCACTCTCCATGTTTCCAAGACCCAGCTCATTAGTTTGTTGCTTCCTTTTTTCCCGATGCGTTTTTATGTCACCAGGTTAAATAATCTGACGCTAATTAATTAGCAATGCCCAACCCATGTCAACAAGCTTACACAGCGAAGACAGCATGCAACGGCGAGAAAATGCGGTAAGAAAAGAAAAAAAGAAGAGCAAAATATACGCTGTGCAAAATAGTGAATGCAATGCATTCGCGGCATCTGGAAATTTCAATTGTTCAATGGGTGTTATTTCGCGCTTCACCAAAGCATTATGGAAACGCAAACCAAAAAAATTCGCAAACAAAGACATTTTTTTTACTTCACTTTTTTATTTATTTTTTATTTATTTCCTTTATTTTTACTTTTTATTTTGCTTAAACACCACTTTTACTGCTGTGACAGTTTCCAACGCACTTATCTAACAACAACAACAAAAAGACAAACAAACAACAAAAAAGAAAGCCGGTCGAAAATTATGTAAATAGCGAGGGAATTAATGAGCGACTATTCGGTGTTTATTGTGATTTTCAATTCGTACAGCAGTGCGTTTGTAGTTGTGCTTGAGCTTGCAAAAAAGGTGTCTTATTGTTTTGTTCAAAATCTTTTGCATACCTTATTGTTATATTCGACTTCGTTTTTATCCATTCCATACACAATAAAGTGCATATATGTAAGTAATTGGAATGCTCTGCAAAAATTTCAATCATCGCGCTTGTTTGTTTACGTTGTTGTGTATGTGTGTTGTACGTGATTATTTAGCGGTGTTGCAAATCGCTTACGTTGACTGATTACCACACTGGGGTCGCTAACTTCTGCATCACTTTTGGTTTTCTCAGCATTAGCTCAACAACTTGCTAATAACATCAAGACTTCAACATCACCATCAACACATCACATCACGTCGACACCACACCAAGCAATCAGTACGAGTTATAGTTATCAAATGATCAACCGTACTGCTTTTGCCATTAACACAGCAGCACTGTATTACAGTGATATAAAATGGGAGCCTAAAGAGTTGCAAGACGAAAAGCAGCGATAGATCAAGGATTATTTCATCTTATAAACTTATATGGTCTATATTTCGATTCGACGAAACTTGTTAGAATCGAAATAAATAGATCTTCTGATTTGAAACTAATATATTCTTTTAGTTTCGAAAGTCCTTTTTACGAGACCCAAACAAACAGAATTGCATACTTTTATTTTTAAAATCATATTGGAATACTGAATAGAAATCAATTCATT
Source organism: Bactrocera minax (assembly GCA_021498325.1). Taxonomy (NCBI): domain Eukaryota; kingdom Metazoa; phylum Arthropoda; class Insecta; order Diptera; family Tephritidae; genus Bactrocera; species Bactrocera minax. The sequence continues at coordinate 2,712,154 of JAKEEE010000028.1, read as the reverse complement.
CTGATTCCGAAAACAATGATAGAATGGAAAAGGTAAAACATTCCTGATAGCATTTAATTGTAGACAGATATGAAGGGTTAGTTTTAGAAGAAATGTAACCTTATATTCGAAATATGTGTAGAATATTTCGAGATTTTAAATTATTTTTTAATAATACAGAATTGTTTGGTGAAACTGTAGTAAAAGTAAAGATTACAGATCTTCAAATGTAATATTATGGTATTAAGTGTGCTATTTATTAAAGCTTTGGAAGAAAAAATCAGCTAGAAAGTCCATTACTTCTAGGTAAAGATTGAAAATTCCAAAAAGAATAAACCATTTCATGGCACTTTTATGTACTTCTTATATGTAAATTTAACATACGTATTTTTTTGAATCTTCTCTAAATTATCCTAATTTTCGCAAACCCGCAAACCCGCACGCAGTCACACTCGCAGATCTTTTGCAATGTCTCCCAGCGTCATATATACATACTAGCATATTCGATAACAAAGTTTGCTTTTATTTAACCTTTATTTCAAAGCATCTTGTTGTTTATTTTTTCGTTTCTTTGATTTGCCTTTCATTGAAGCGCCGCAGCGAGACTAAATTTAAATGTGGTGTGAAAATTTTCACACGTCGCCGTACCGATTTCATTTATAATTACTTTGCTGATGTTGCATTTGTTGTTGCAGTTGTTATTACTATCGTAAACCATAGGAGTTGTGGATTTTAATAATAGTTTGAAATGGTAAATTAGGCGCTTAAGTGCAGTGAAATAATAACGGAGCAATAAAACTGGCGAGCATTGTGGCTGTCAGCAGTAAAAGACTTAAGCAACGAACTGGATGAGGGTATATAGACATTCTAGATATTTGCTTAGGAGTAACACAAAGTTTTAACAATAAAGCAGAGACAAATATTATTAAAAACAAATTATTAAAAACCTTTGTATATACTTGTATTCTTCTTTTTTTATGTCTTCTAGTGTACCCAATATCTATTTTTTTTGTTGTATTAATATATTTAGATAGCTTTTTATTGCATAAAGTAACATATATAAGTGTTAATATATTATGTTATAATATGTATATAGTATATATATTATATATTATATAACATATATTAAATATATGTTAATATAACATATTTCATCGTTAAAATTTATGTTAAAAGGGTATTATTGGCTTTCCATTTCGTTCATAAATAATGGCTCTTTAGGGTCAGCTACTGACATGTTTTTAAATGTATCCGGTTGAGTGTTCTTCTGCTTAGAATTGCTTGAAATTCAAATAAATGCAGAATGTTAGAAAGCGGTTTGTACAAATATTTATTATGGGGTCCTTCTTAGAAGGATAGAAATTGATTAACTGCACAATTTTATTAGAGTTCCAACAAAAATACGCAATTTTTAGAATTATTTATTTTTCCTTTACTTATATTTAAAGTCTTAGCTAAATGCTTTAAGATTAGTAAATAATAAAACATTAATAAAATAATAATAATGAAATAATTGGCATTGCAGTTAGTGACTATTTCTGATTGGATAAAAAAAAGTGGAGAAATCATTTGCTATTAATAGTGCTTTTTTTGAGGCACTCCAACTGTGAAATACTTCCGAAAGTTTAATTCTTTAAGCAGAGTCTAAGATCAAATCACCTTGGCCCTCATTCATTTGCGTATTTGTGAATATGTGAACTATACTCATAAGTGTAATCGCAAGAGCAGATTTGTGAAGGACCTAAGACTTTTAGCCTATACATGGAAATTCAATCCATCTGCAGTTGTTGTAAGCATTCCAGCATACTTGATAATAATTGTCTAATTTCTAGTCATCCAAAATGGGGAATCTGCAATTGGAAAGTCAGGTGCAAGAACTAAACTATCTTTGCCTAGGAGTTACAGAAAATTGTGGTATGTCGTAATTCTGTTTATGGCACGAAACCTGTTATATAAACCTGAGGTGGCAAGGATTTAAAAATAAGTACGAAAAAGCCAAATTGAAAAACAATATAAATTATATATCAAAGATAAGGTAAGGATCACTTCTCTCGTTGTTTTCTTTGTAATTATTAATAATTTTGTAAGATATGGCACTGTGGTGACACATGGTTATACCCTGTTCACACTATGCTGAAAATTACTTCATTTGAAGCATACTTATTTAGTACATATAAATTAAGTGCGCTCCAACTAATATAAAAAAAAATTGTTAAATATTTAAATATAAATAACAAATATAATTACATATATATAATATATACATTATAGTCGTTTCAGACATAATTAGCTAACTTTGTTAACTAGTTAGAACTTGCCTAGTTAGAACTGCTGAACGTGTAAATATGAGAAGAAATGCTAATTGACTAAATTTATCTGCTGTCCGAATGAACTTTTGTGTTGAAATTCAGATGATACTCCAAATGTCGACAAATTTTAAGATAAATAAATATAAACTACATTTTTCAAATAAGATAAAAGTAATGAATTATTATTAAATCTAAAAGACCATGGAAACTAAATGCAGTCAGGTATATCTCATTACTATCATAAAACTAATAAATTTGCCCTAATTATTCAATTCAATTTGGCCCAAAATGGGCCAACAATACCAATACAAAAGGTATATGAGCAATGTTATTGTTTCATTTAAATGTAATTAAAACAATAACAAGTGTACTAATTACAGATGATTTTAGAGAGTATGAAAATGTAGTGTAAATTACTAGTAAAATATTATATTGACCCACTAAGTGCTGAGTATCTACCACCTTCTGCCTTTTCACAGCAATGTTGCAAGCATGTAATTTGTCTGGTTTTTTAAATCTGGTTTTTACAAAATTTGTTATTATTTTGTTTAACTTTTTATTTCCAACTTTTATTTTCATCTATTATCCCTTTTGGGTTTACGTAAGTAGCTGGTGTTTCTATAACAATCGCTTTTCTTAAGCTAGCTTTATTGCCCTTGATGTATCGTACACTCTTTGTTTGTTAATGTGCAATGATGGCTTTTTGATGCCATCTAGGCTTTTTATCTCCCTCATTATACATAGTTCAATTATGTTGCAGTAGCTACTTCAATGTTGGTGGATGGATTGAATGACAGCAAAAATCATTGAAGGAATTAAAAAGTTATTGAACACAATAGTTCATTGTTGGACCCAGGTCCGTTGATCAGTGCTGAGTACGGACGGGTCTATACTAGTTAAGTATTTTTAAGGACATTTTTCATGCTAGAGATACATTCGGTGTTATAAAATTCTTTAGAAAGGAAAGTGGTTGATGAACTTCTATTTTTGTTTTACTAAGCGCTATATTTTTTTATTTCTCACTTATGGCCTTCACTTAAATTATAGTTAACGGATTACTTGAACTAAAGGATTTCTTGAGAAAACCAAACTGGTGGGATGTACTCGTATTACTGTATTTCGAAGAACAATGAAATAAGCGGAATAATTTTTGTTTGCATTAAATCAAAGACTTTTTTGTATAACTAGAATGATTCGACTTAGGTCAAATGTGTACCGTTTTGTTCGATAATTTGTTGTTGTCACAAAACAATGGATTTCTTTTTACTAGGCCTAATATATTATCAATGATGTTTATGACATCAGGAATCACTAATACCCACTGTGTTAAGTTGATTAGTGGTTTATTGCAAAGAGTCCCTTGATTTAGGAGTCCAAGAGAGATTAAACAAAACCAGCTTAATTTTTTTGTTGTAAATAATTTGGTTGTTGGTTAATAGGTTGAAGTGGAAGCTTATAATAGTGGCCGCATTTAAGTCTCAAATAGTAAAATTGATTTTCTTTCATTGCGATGAGTTACTCAAAGCTAAAAGTACGATGCTCTTTCGAAGACACTTACAGAGCTTTTTATCCTTATTTATTTATTATTTTTAACTAAAATTATTTTATTTATTTTTTTTAGAGGAATAAAAAAATTTAAAAAAAAAAATGGGGAAACATTTTTTAACAGAAAACCAAGCAATTACTTATGTTGACAAAACTCTGATTGTATAATTATGCATATAACTGGTAGGAGTTCAAACCTTGTTCATGTGCTAAAGTGTTAAATGGCTCCTTAATTGCTTTTGCGAGTGGTAGAGTTCGAATTCTAAGCGCCTTTGGTAGATTCCAAGCAAATATTTTATTTCATAGAAGCGCTATCATTAAATTAATGGACCACCAATTATTGTTGAAGTGGCTTTGAGAGAAAAAAACTTGGTTGAAATGGGTAAGAATTTCAAAATCAAAGAAACAAGAATAGAAAACAAGAGGATTAAAGTAAATAAAAATAAATGTGGTGTGCTTTACAGCAAAACTTACGTAATTGGTGTTTAAATAAACGAAAGAAAACTTGTTCTCAAGCGCATATTTCTCTTCAATAGGAAGTTAAGCATGTTAAATTTTTATTAGATATCGCAGAGCGTAGATAGCTGTAATCGCTAAAAATAGTAGCAACTTTTGCTTGGATATAGCTGATTATTTGTAAGCATGCATTGGTTTATTAGAAATGTTCAACTGTTTGATTTGAAAAAATCAACTCTAATGGGATGAAGTGGTGGGAGGGGTGGTAAAAGTGCAGAATGTAATCGCATAAGGAAGAAGGTCCAATACGACTTCAGTTACAAGATAGTTATCTAATTGAAGATTACTGACCATGTTATAATTAAAAGGTTAGCAGCGAGTATTTGATAAAAATATGATTTATGAAGAAAACCTTTCGGAGATTATTATTTTTATTATACTACTGTTATTTCGAATAACAGTAATCTTTGTTTTATTCAAGTAGTAGATGGAATTTCAATACCTGAATACCACAACAAAATAAAGAAAGATGTAAGAAGTTAACCTATAACCAATAAAGACTATTTGAACCGTAGAAAAGAAGCTGAAAAGAAAATTAATCCATGATTAAGAGTTATTTCTTTTTTAAGACCATTATTTAAGGATGGCTAATTCTAGTAACAAAGAGATGGAACTCATTTAAAGACTGTATATGGTCGGGAGAATCAATTGTATTTACCGTTTCGACAATTATTAAAAAGTCATTTAATATTACAATATGAAGATCTTCTTTAATTGATTGGAGAATCTAATAAAGTAAAACTAAAATTCATTACGACCAACTTGGTATTTTGCTCTGTTTAGAACAGTTTGTATACTTCTCTTTTCCCAGCCTTAGCTATTAGCTTCCAGGATTTTCATACATATTTGCCAAATCTGATGTTTTTTTTTTGGTGGTAATTGCTACGAAAATGGAACTTCTAAGAGTTTTTGATGAAAAGCTTAGGGAGTTGATATTGGATATCGAAGCGCGGCAATCAAGAAAAAACTTTATTGGTGAAAGGAACTTAGTTCGATCTCCTTTTTTGAGAAAAAAATATGCGCTCTCGAACCCTCAAAGGGGTTTATCAACTGAGTGTGTTTAATTCACAAATATTGCTAAAGGCTTGATTTCTATATTCGGGTAAGCTTTTCTTCCATTTCGTTGTGAGTTTGACATATTACACGACAAGTGGAAAGTCGTACGTATGTACGTAGCCACATCATATGACATGTAGGTTGACATCTATGTTGGCATATTTTGCCTCGGCTTCACGAACTTTATTCGTAAAACTTATAAACTTTAATTCTCATATATATTATCGTATAGTGGTATCAACATTATAAAAACTGTCAAGCGATTGGGTTTAAAATCCTAAGCTACGATTTCTTGTATCACATATTACGTAATGTGATACTGAAAATATGACACGTCCTCAGTAGCTTAATTCTTAGCAAGCTGCTTAGGGTGTGTAAAATTTAATACTTTGACAACAACAAATTTATTTGCATATCAAAGAATTTGATTGATACGCCTGACACCAGCACCGGCTTAGCAATCTTAAAGATTGTAAACAAACAAATTATTTTTATAAATACAAATACACAACATCAGCGAACTGTTTAATAACAGATACAACAACATGAATATAATAAATAAATATAAATTGGTAATGGGAATATTACATGAGTCATTAGCATAAGTCTACCGAGGTTTAGCAGAATATATGTATATACATACAGATAGTGATATAATATAGGGGCTTGCCTCATGTTGATTTTCGTATCGCTTAACTGAAGCTTAAGTTGTGACTGAAGTGTGTTAGACAAGTTCTTATGCTAGCTGGCAGATGAGCCAAGCGACTTGGGCTTAACGCAAATCAGGTCCAACGCTAAATGCTCGATCACGTAGTAGTGAACCTGTTTGGCGGCCATCTCCTCTGAGGATGTTCAATTTGAATCTTTAAAACACACTCGAAGTTGCTTTGCTTTGTATTATCTTTTATTTTTGCCTATTACAATATTTATATGTTTTAATGCTTGTAAAACCTCGAAAAATATGAGATTTTGCGCAGTCTAAGGAATCAGCGAGGCTTTCAGGGCAATAATGTGTGACGCACCGTTAGCGTAAGGAGATTGGCTTAGCGCATTATGTATATTCATAAATGATAACAAAGTAATATATATATATTTTTTTCTGAAATCATCGACAAGACAGGCGTTACGCTCATCACAAACAAGAATACAATTTGTTAATTAAGTCAATAAAATTCTTTCTTAGCTCACATCTTCTGCAGCTTACAAAAACATGAAGTTCCAATATTGTTGTAATATAAATATGAAAATAATTTTCCCGATTTTCATGACACTTAACCTGTTTTTATTATTATATCTTTTATGGGAACCTAATATTTATGTGGATAAAGAATATAATAAAATAATATATGTAATATAATAATATATATAATATATATAATATATAAAAATAATGTCATAATATATAATAATTTATATTTAATATTAAATGTCAGTTGCTAAATTTTAAGTTGAATTACTTTAAAATTGATGATTTGAATTTGGAAAACTTGAATACTATATCACAACTTAATCGAACAGCTCTTTCCCAGATATCGCCACATTGTTAATGACAAGAGAAAGTAAGAAGACCTATTAGTAAGGAAGTGTTACATACAGGCTTACAGCCACACCGCAGTTGTGACCATTTATATTTTTCGGCCTAACGAAGACATAAGTCACAATGAAAAAATTTTCTCGATTTTCCTTTTGAGTCTTATTAGCTGATTTTTTCAATATGTAGTTTAAGGTGACGATATATTGAGATTTAGTAATCTTAGTATATCGAAAGATATATTTTAGATATGTAATGGAGGTGAAATGCACCCATTGTAGCACATTTCACATAGTAACTTAGCATTCCGAGAGTTCAAGTGTTTGCTATAAAACACAGTTCAAAGTGAATCAACCTCCGATGTATGTGCTTCCTTAATTTTATCATTAATTGCATAGTCAAAGGCCAATAATATATCTCTATGCTCAGTTGCCATTCAGTATAATTACTCCCTCCATTTTTCTTTCCATATCTCCTTCGTTCTCAACGCAATGTCTATGAATGTCTCTTAAGGCTAAGTTTCATAATTTGATCTAATATTCTTAAGTTAAATAAGTGGTATATCGTTTTAGTGTGACAAAGCAATATATTTATGCCTAATTATTAGTTTATAAATCTATTTTGCCATAAGGTATATGAATATATTATATTTTTCTAGCTTGTCAGTCACTATAAATCTCTAATTTATTATCAATAAAAGCAATCAGCAAAAGCAAGCAAATAAAAGCAATAAAGTTTTTTAAATATTAATGTTAATATTTGCGAAACAAATATTTCAATTGAGTTGCAATCCAGTATTCTGTATTGTTCTCATTTCAAGCATATTTGTCTCTTTATATTGTTTGTCATGTTTTTGAAGTGTTAAGCATATTAATAGACCAAAATTAGTTTGAAATATAATAGGATTTTTGTTGTAGCGTATTGAAGTTTTTTCAAAGCTTCATCAGTTTAAACTTAGAAGGAAAAATATTTTTAATAAGTATTAGTACTATAATATATATATATATATTATATAATATATTTATTTATATAGTATATATATATATTATATATTACATAATACATAAAAAATTTAATAAAAATATATTATTTTTTGATAATACGAAATTGCTGATAGTTACTGGAGGTTAAGTCATAATCACGACTTCATAAACACTTCAAAAGTGACTAAATTAGATGATATTTATTTGTAAGTAATTATTGCTTCAGGCAAGTAATGAATATAAATTAGCTTTCTCCTGCATAATTTGCGTAATTAAATACATCTTTACAAAGCCTCCCGCCAGAAAATCATTCCATTCGTCGCGCTTTTAATTTCATAAATTTCTTTATAAGCCAGAAATGTTGTAGATTTTTACAATATTTGTAATCAAATTAACTTGAGCTAAGCGCACTGACAACTTGACAAATGACCCAACGTTAAATGACATTCACTTGTGGGAGGCAACAAAGACTTAAGACACGAACGCGTTGCGAAGCTGTAACTTAAGCTAGACTATTCGCTAGTCGGACATTGCATTTTCGTTATGTGATGACGTTAAGTGTTTTACGGTTTTTGTATATTTAATGATCGTTAGCTAAAGCTAAATTAATACATATATATATATGCATATGCCTGCTGGCAATGAAAGTTGTTGTCAGGCAGATGAAGCAATATGTATGAATGAATGAATGAAGTAACGAAAACTCACTCCGCTCTTAATAATATTAAGTTTTTTAAGTTTAAATCCTGAAATAAAGGCTTTCGCGTTTGACTATAGGTAATTTGCGCCATGCTAATTTAATAGCTCCTCTAAATTAGTGCTGTTTATGTGGTCTGGACGGCTGCATGCTTTCATCGGTTGACAGAAACAAAAGCGAACAAAGCAGTTTTAGTGAAACACAAAGAGGCAAATTTAAATTGATCTAGTAAAAATTCAGTCATCATCTATTTTTAAACGCTGAACGAAATTAGTTAATTAGTCGAACATGGGATTTTGTGGTTTTTTCCTAAAATTTTGTGGAGGTATAAAAGACAAATAGTGTGCTAATTGGATATTTCAGGTATGTATTTGTTATTTTGGAAATTCCTTTAAGAAGCCTTTTTAGTAGACATTGGAAATACGACAGTGTTGCCTAACCCGGATTATGACGGTTATGCTCAAAAATTTCAGTAATGGTGGTATATTCCTCTAAATGAGAAGGTGAGGGTGAGAGAGAGAGAGAGGAAAATAGAGAGAGTGAAAGAGAAAAAGAGATAGAGATTCTATTTTTATTAATATAACTTTATATAATATTTCATTCTTAAACTTAAAAAGGCTTTGAATATATATTCCCCCCCTTTTAGTATTTCAAGGCGTAGTTTTACTTGACTGTGGTTAGCAATAAAGACAACTTTTGAAGATTTTAGAATTAAACAAAGAACTTTTTCTTCATGAATTTTGAATGCCACATGTCGATTTTGTTATTTTTCCATTTGGTTACAACTATTTAGCCCATAAATTTAGTTACGTAATTGAGTCCCAGACATCTGAAATGTTGTGATTGGAATATGTTGTAGTAAAAAATCTTGTGGTATGAAACTTCCAAAGACTTAAATATCAATTCTAATACACTTTTGTTTTATTCTATGAATCGTATTCACCTTTGTTAACAACCAAGTACTCTTGTTACATAATATTGTCACACATACATATATTTTATGTATATATATGTTGTACATTATGTCTATATGCCTACATTATATTATGTGCATATGTATATATATATGTATATACAGCTTTCTAGATTATTATATAATAAAATTTTAGCAATAAAACGCAAAAGAAGCGACAAATCTGCTTGTATTTCTCGATAAAGCTTTAGCAATTAAAAAAAATTTTTTTTGGTAATTGTATTGCTGTTGAATGCTTATAAACGGTATGACAATATGCGCACACATATATATGTTTAAATTAAAATGCTTTAAGAAGGATTTCACTTCTGAAATTATTGTAATTAACATATTTCGCTTTGTAAGATTTTGATTTTGTTTGTTTTTTTGCTTCTTATTAGAACAGTTTTTATCGTTTTAATGCTCTTTAAGTACACAATTCTTCAATAACAAAAAATTTAGAAATTTTCAAAATGCTATACTTTTGATAGCTTTAAATCTGTTCTTTACGTAATATATTGCATATGTGTTTGTATAATACATACTTAAATGGAAAGGAATAAAATTACAGGTAAATAAAACATGAAACAGATTTCGAACAATTAAAATCCCCCATTATAATAAATGTCACGTAGAAATAACGGTTTCTTTGAAATAGAACGGCAAACGAATTTTTGCTTTGTAGTGAATAAATATTATACTACAAAAGTAGAAGAAAGTTATATCCACTCCCTTGCATTTAAAATTTTAATTAAAACTCACTCTAAAATTTTTTTTGAGTAGGCGCAATTAATCTGTCGTCGCTGATTTTTCATTTTTAATTAATTGTGTATTTTTGTATTTTAATGCATGTTAAGAAATTAAAAAAAAATTATGCATGCAAGTGTTTCCATTTGGCACAACGAATTCTCCAAATTACAGTCGATTTGGCTATTTAAGCACTTCTTTATATGCAAAATGCCAAAGCTGCTTCCTCGTAACCAATTTTCCGCAAGAGCGTTTGTTAATTTACTATTACCCATTATTAGGCTATTATTTTTAATTTATTTATTTATTATTAACATATAGTGTCTTACATGTTTGAGACGCAGATATTTTTAATAAAAGAGTTTTTCTTTTAAGATTTTTGCTTTTTCAGGAATAAGAGAGACTGTGTGACTTAAGTGTATTAAAGCAAAAAAATAAGGAACTGTAAAATAAAGATACATAAATATTACGTGGACTCCGCGTAAAAGAAAACCTGGGTAAAATTGGTCCAGTATCCTTCTTAAATATAGGCTTTTTTTCAAATAATGTATGGTCTTTTTATACTCTCGCAACATGTTGCTAGAAGCATATTAGTTTTGTTCACCTAACGGTTGTTTGTAACACCTAGAACTAATTGAGTTAGATATATAGATATAGGCATATATATATAAATGATCAAGATGAAAAGACGATTTGAAATCCGAGTGACTGTCTGTCCGTCCGTCCGTCCGTAAGTCCGTGCAAGCGATTACTTGAGTAAAATTAAGATATTTTGATGAAACTTGGTACACATGTTCTTTGTCACCATAAAACGGTTGGTATTGCAGATGGTCGTAATCGGACATCTGTCACTCCCACAAAATGCCATTAATCGAAAACCGGTATAGTGCTATAACTAAACAACAAATTAAGATATAGTTACATCCATATCAATCAAAGTAAATTTCTCGCATCTTCATATAGGTTGTGAAACTGAGTGAAATCGGATAATAACCACGCCCACCTCCCATGCAAAGGTTACGTTGAAAACTACTGAAAGTGAGCTAACTCGCTGAAAGAACACGTCAGAAACATTAAATCTTAAAGTAATTATGAGACGAAAGGTTTGCAAAGAAATCCGTTTAAAAATTTTGGTGACGCCACGGCCAGCTGCAATTTTAGGTGAAATCCCATTTCCACAAAATTTGGTACGTAACATTACATTTTAATTTTTATCTCACGTTGTAAAAATGGGCGAAATCGGATGAAAACAACGCCTAATTCTCACATCAATTCAACGCAATTTTATATCTATATAATATGATTCTTTCACTTAAATACTTGATAAATTATATAAATCAAGCACAAATTAAGGTATTCGAATGAAACTTTTCGCAAATAGTGCCTTCAAGATATGTCATCTCTTGCGTAAATATAATCAAAATTTGCATATAACACTTCAAGCCACCAGATACCCAATACATGTTTATGGACTGGGAGCCAATATCTGACTTTTTAACGAAAATATCGGTAAATCTGTAAGATATCGTAATGAAATTCGAGGATTATCTTTCCATGATAATAATGTGCTCTGGTGTCAAAAATAAGGAAAATGGGGTAAATACTTCCCTAGCCCCCGTATACCTAATATTCGGATCTTCAACCTTCCGGTAGACTTTATACCATATATAACGGTCAATATGTAAGATATCTTAGCAATGTGTGAAATCGGTCTACGATTATCCCAGCTTACATTTCCCACAGCAATTATTCCCACAATTTTCGTTATTCTAGCAGACTTGCCGAATATGTCGGGCACTGTGTGAGTTAACTTCACAAAATTACGTAAAAATATGTTCCCTAATATACTTGAATAATGAAAAATACGCGATATAAGAATTCTCAACTATTCAGCTGAGTTTAAACCGTTTATATTGGTCAATATGGGTGATATTTTAATGAAATTAAGGTGATAAGTTTTCTTAAACATAAAGTGGTTTCGCACTTAATATGAATGAAATCAGTCTAGACATTGGTCTAAGCCACATATTCCTAATATAATGATTTCCGTTTCTCTGATTGCCTTCTTCTTTATATACCCAATCTATTTAATTAAGCCACTTTGGTTGAGTTTATATTGCATATTTCTCACTTTAGTTAATATGGTAGATTTTAATATAAATATTTCGTACACGAAGCAAAATATAATAATGAAGGTACGTGAGTCTATGACCTGTAATATAAGATAATAAGGTAAGATGAATGTTGAATTCTTCGTCAACATTTTTTAATATAAAGCACCTGAAAGTTTTTCCCCTCATTTAAGCTCCCTGAGATTAAGCTCAGAACCTTCAGGTGTAAAGTTTATTGGACAACGATCTTTCGAATTAGAGAGGACTGGCCTGATTTACAGACCCAGTTAAGGGTTCATTAGCTTCACTTTCATTTAAGCAAATTACTCACGCATCCATGGCGTATTCTTGTTTGTGAACGAAAAATTCACACTATAGGAGCAAACCTTCACCCTTCTCCAATTTGCCGTCATGTTTGTAGACTTAATCACAAATTTCTATCATTATTATTATATTATATATTATTACTCTATTATTATTACTGTATTTATTAGGACCTCGGCAATTTTTAGGTGATTTAAGCAAGTTTTCTCTATTATCCCTTGAAAAAATAGTAAACTAAGCCGATGATCAGCGGATCACCCATAAAGTTGGCTATACTTCCCGGTAATCTGTGGACCTCTTTTAATTTCTTCTAGAAGTAAACAAAAAAATTATGTATGTGATATAAAAATGGGAGCGAAAATGATCAAACATCTAGCAGATTATATAGCCAATGCTTAGCATCTAGATATTATCAGAAAAATAGAGCAGTCTAGAAATTTTCAGCCAATTCCGAATAACTAATGGATTTCGTATCCAATGGAAGACGGGTCTACTCGGTACCATTCTTCAAAATAAATTGGACAATTTTTAACGGCATAACAACAACAACAAGGACCAATAAATTTTGTGAGAATATTTTTCAAGGCAGTTTGGTATACTCCCAGAAAAGTTGTTTAAAGGGAATAATAAAACATATATCGAACCGAAGCCCTGTATGGTGAGATGCATTTTTAATCATTGCTTTACTGCTCTCACACTTAAGGAGCAATTTCCTAGTCAAAATTAATATCCTAGTTAATATTTTGAAAAATTCCTGTAAAAACTTACATGAATTACTTTTTACTAGGATACGTTCGAACATGCTTAATGCTCATAAAATTTTTCAAACTTTTTGACGAATTTTGTTATTCACATAATGCTTCATCTGTGGTATAATTTTGCTCGAGAACAACAAAAGTTTTTTATTAAAAATAGTAAATTAGCAGCTTGCATTACAATCCTTAATGTTGTGCAAGAGTAGATCTACAGAAGAAACATCTCAGCAGCAGCCAAATCTTAGCGTAAATTCAAAAGAACAAATAATCAAATCTGCGGATGAAGAACTGCACAAATAGAATTGAAGTAAATAAAACAAAATTAATACGAATTTTATTGTTCTTATTCTTATTGCCGTCCTCGCTAAGTTCGAGTACTACTAATTGTGTTTTAATTCAAAAGCGATTCAGCCACCACACTGTAAGTGCATGCCAAAGTGCGATCATTAAATACTTTAATTACAAATAAAACAGTAGTGTCGCTTTGCCGCAAGCTTCATTAACACTTTATTCAAAAAATAACAAAAGTAAAAAATATATGTGCCAATTGGCCTCCACACCACATTTTTCATGCGATCTTCACATGACAATCAGTAATTCTTTGAGATGGATATTGAAAGCAGTGAATTTTTTTAGATTTATTTACATTTAATATTTGTTTCTGATTTCCATTTTCGCTTAAATTTTGCCTTCATTTCAATTGGTTTCTCGGCTCCAACTAATTTGACATTTGACCGCAGCAGCTGCCTCAGCAATTCAAATTATTGTCAGCTCAGCGCTCAGCGCTCCAATGAAGATGGAAAATTCACTGCCTTTGGCATTGCTAAAACCATTTTTCATTCTTTTAAGAATCTGGTTTTTGAAAAGCGTAGCTTTCAGCTCTTGTGTAGTGTTATTGAATTGCTGCATGCTAGCATTTTTCAAGCTCATAGGCGACTTTTATATTGCCGTGCATCGGCCACATCGATGTAGGCATATATGCACGCGACGGTGTTTGTTGTTTCTTGTTTGTGTTGTATTCATTCTCACTACTGAATTTACTGGCGTTACCTTCGAATGCCTGAGAAGATGAATTTGCAATGAAATGTTTATATATTTTGACTTATATTTTTATATCTTGGGAAAAATGATTGAAAATGTGCATAAGAATTGAAGCGTTTGAAATGATTTGTGTTGGTCAAACCAAAGTCAAATCAAGGTGAGTAATAAATAAATCGTGATGAAGAGCATTAAGTAGCTGATTTGTGGTGGGAAATTACAACAATAAAGCAGGAGTAGCCACGGATATAATGTGTTATGAAATATATACGAAAGTTGAATTATTTTTTATAGATAATATCAGCAATTAACATCTGATTAAATTATTAAATAATTGAAGTAAATATGTTACTTTTTAAAAGTTAAAAAATATGCACATATTTTATATAATAATTATTCTCGTATTAAAATTGCTAAGGAAATTAAAAAAAAAATATGTTTGTATATTTCTTTTCAAGTTAGTATTTTTCAAGTCTTTTCAAGAGTTAAACAAACATCATTTAACACAATAACAAATTATAGCTCACTCCCCGTCGGAGTCATTCACCAACTCCTGAAATCCCACTGCGAGACGACCTTATTCGAGCCATCTAACGCGGCTCTAACCAGCAGGTTGCGACGCACTTGTAATGCAACGAACCTAAAAAAGCAAACAACAATACCAACAACAATTGAAGATGCCACATTAACCGTGTAGTTGAAGAAAAACAACAATAACAATAAGCTCATCCGCCTCGCATTGCAGCGATCAATGTTTTGCCTGATTAATGAAGTGTAAATAACGATCGAGCTGATGACTAGCTAACCGAGCGATGCAATCGTGTAGGTGCTGCGAAACAAGGTGAGCTGGAGGCATGTGTTTGTGTGTCGTTATTGGTTTGCTGTTGACTTTTGTGTCGATTTCAACACTTTTTTTTTTTTTTGCCACACATTTAGTTTTTATTTATTTCATTAATATCAATTTTTTTATGTTTTTGTTTGAGCTGCCGAGCACACAAATTGCCATTGGATGTTCGTTTCAGTGCTCACGCGAATGCTAAATGTTTTTGTTGTTCGTCTATTTGTTTGTTGTTTGCGTTATTATCATGTCAATGGATTGTTTATTTACTTGCGTTGTTCTTTGTAGGTGATTTTATATTAGTCAAGTGGTGCAGCTAAGGTGTTCGCATGCCGATTGCGTGGTAAGACAGAGTCATTTGGTGCTTTTGCGCATCGCTTGTGGTGCGTTGTGGCAGACGCAACGAAAAATCTGAGCTTGTTTGGTCGTAACTGTGTGGGTACGTGCCTTTCATTGCACGTTTTGCAATTCCACTCACAAGGTTTACAATTTCTCTTTGTTTCCCGTTCAATTGCAGAATATCGGTTTTCATCATTTTTTTTTCTTTTTTTATTTTTTAATGTGAAATTAACACAATATGGAATTGCTTTAGTTTGTTTAATTGTTGTGGGTAATGTTGTGGGAAAAATCGTTGGATTTTTGAGTGCGTGACTGGAAGGTGTTGTGCTTTTTCGTTGCTGAATGACCTTTTTCCATAGCGTAGGTGTCAGCGATTTCTATATGTAAAAGCGAGTTATTCCTTTTTTTTTGGATAATCGCTCATCTTTCCTCTGTTTATTTATTTATTGTTAACTGTCGACACCCTGTACTTAATTGAGTATATTAACGGAAAACGTTTATACTTGCACAAGACGAAAAGTCCCTATCCTTGTCTTAAGAGTACTAACCTTAACTGGAATAAAACAGAAGTTTTATGATATTTCATCCAATTCATCCAAGTTATTGGTCTGAAGGTGACACAACCTTGCTATTTTTGTTTGCAATGGAAAAAGGTGAAAGCTTGTTTTCTTGGAAAAGACACCGTTGATAACACCGTTAAGTGTTATAAGAGTTAAACCTTAATAAGAGACTTGAATAAGAGTTGCGGCAAATCTGCACCAGCATGTTGTATGTGGCATTATTGCGATTTTAAGCTTAAAAAACAAAATATTTTTGATAAAATGTTCATCTTTAATATTTTATGCTACCTCTTAAAAATCTTGGCTTAATAAAATTGCAAAAGAAATATATTTCTGGTATATCGTAATTGTATATCTGGTAATAGCCCGCCATTTGCACATTTTTATGAAAGGCCGGCAAAGGAAACAATGAGAAGTTTACATTTCAGGTAAGCGTTCTGCTAAGTAATTATAAGTAAAATGTAATAGGGAATATTTTTGCTGTGGATTATAATCCCCTTGGTACTCAAAATACAGGTTCTTGGAGCCGTTTCTATAATAGATAAAAATTTCATAAAAAATAGGATATAATGGTTAAAATGTTTAGAAAAAATTTTGAATTGATGACAATCAACCAGAAAGGCGAAAATTATTAAAGTTCATTCGTTCTTCTATTCATTTCTTCTATGTTTGACACTAATACACATTAGTCCAAAATTAACATCTTCAATTAATTGTAATAAAATATCTTAAATATTAACCAATATATTCTGAACAAGTCAAGCAGAGGGGCGGAAATAATTTTGTAGTATATGTGGCCTAGAGCAAGATTCAAACCTTATCCTTATTCATCTACTTATGTGATTTCAACGAAACTAAAGTCTATTTGAGAACATTTTTCAACACACTTTCAGTGTGATAACTCACAATTTGAACTATAGATTCGACATAAAGTCAGCCATAAGCCATTCATATTCTATAACTAGATGTTTAAATGGTTACTATCCGATTTTGAAACATTGTATACATTGTATGTAACATGTTGCGATGATATATGAATTTCCGCAATGTCGTTATCTTGTAACTCCTTGGAAGCAATCCGTGACTGAAATATTGCTATATTCCAAAAAGTCGGACTTTGTTGCTAAATATATCAAAATGCTAATTTTATATTGTGATAAAAGCTTTCAAAATCGTATGAGATTTATTGAACATGAATATGTGTTAAGATTTGTAATTGTTTTGTTTGATTTTTAAAGCAAATAATTCAAAGTTATTTCGCTGTTTTATAAGCACCAACAAGCAATTATCTTGTAAATCTTCTTCCTTCATTAAACTTAATTATTGATACTCATTAGGGCTTTTAAGCCCTCAATATTGAAGCAAAGATTTTGGTAACGCGAGGAGACTCTTTGCTAATTTGTCTGTCTTCGCTGCATTCAATGCCGCTTTATTCGACTACACAAAGATTTAAGCAACGAACTCGATTTGACACCAGGGGCGTCAGTTACCACCAAAGTTTAGTTGTGCATAAAGCTACGAAGCAATTATAATATGTACACTACAACAAAACAGCACCAAATTTTACGTAAATGTGGCTACGATTTGAAAACAAAAACAGCAACAACAATAGCAAAAGCAATCAAATTGCCGAAATAGCTGAAATAAAAAAAAAAAAACGAAAACATGTGTATGTATGTATGTATAAGTAAGCATGTATAAATTTCGGTTGATGACGCTGTGTTACAATCACTTCTCAGCCGGCGGCGACAACAGATTGCTTGCAGTGGCTCGGCAACAACATTGAGCCGCAGCATAAAAATGGGTAAATAGATTTGCTATAAAAGCGTTGAGATTCTACGGCATAAAACTAATAACAACAACAATCTTTGTAGGTAAAAATTTTTTACAAATGTTGATGCGGGGTAACGTTGCAGATTTACTATACGCAAACATGAGGCAGGGCAAAAGTAGTAACCGGCGTAAAGGCTGTTTGCCTTGTGCTTCGCTTTGTTGTTTTTTGTTGCTGCGTTGGTTCTGCGACTCAGCCACAATAAACAAAATATGCGCAGCCGGAATTTCCGCCGCAAGTTGCGATGCAGCATTGTTGGAGTTCTTCTGCGTCTGTAGTACATAGCACCCAGCGTTGCTTGTGCTATAGTTATTTGATTTTTCCGATTTCTATTATTTCTTATTTCTATTTCTTATTTTGATTCTTCCTCATTGTGTTCGCTTACCCCTTTGCTTAAGTACTTTTATGCTGATTTTTATCTGTTGCGTTGCAACAAATTTGCAAATAATAAGATGCAATAAAAGTGCCTGACGCTATTTACAATTTGCAGTTATTCACTGAAAATGTGAGGCAAACATGTTTTTGGAAATGTATCAGATTAAAAACATCGTTTGCTTTATTTGTTATTCTGGGCTATTAACCATCATTTTTTGCGCTTAACCAGCGTAATTCTGGAATCTCGCCCGGGGCTATGAATGAAGTTTAAATTTTATATCCAAGTGCCTCTAAGCGTTTGTACTTTGTTTGTAATTTGTGCACAAATTTGTATATAAGTAGGCGTCTGTATTTATTTCGGAGTAGGAAAAAAAATTATTTTGTCCGTTTGAATTCACGAAGCTTAAATTTGGTGAATTCGACTTCCGGTTTGACTTCAAAAATAGCACCACATGACGAACTGCACTTAGAAAGTAAGTTAAAAGTCCTGGTAAAATTTCATACTTTATTTACGATAGAGAGTTCACTTTTAGAGGTAGTATACATATAGTAGGTAGTATAGATAGGTAATATATATAGTATAGGTAGTATAGATATATGTACATATACAGCTAATTTATTTGGATAACTTCTTTTTTATTACTGTAATCAGTATGTAAATACGTGGTGTGTTTAAAAAATAACGGGAATTTTCGTTTTTTCAAAAAAATATTTATTCATTCGTCCACATTAATAATGTCGCCTTCAAAATAGTCTCCGTTCGATATTATGCACTTATGCCACCACTTCTTCCAATCGTCAAAACACTTCTCAAACTCGATTTTTGGGATATCCCTTAGCTCTTTCAGCGATGGGCTTTTAATGTCATTTATACTTGTAAAACGACGGAGCCATGTCTGGCGAATATGGAGGCTGCGCATCGTTACAGTATTGTCTTTGGTCAAGAATTCACGAACAACCAACGATGTGTGAGCAGAATTGAGCAAAAGCCATTAACTGTTTTTCTACAAATCCGGGTGTTTTTTCGGATTGCTTCACGCAAACGGCGTTGAACTTGCAGGTTGTACTCTTTATTGACCGTTTGACTTTGAGGCAAGAATTCATGATGCACCATGCCATTAAAGTCGAAGAACATTCCCGCTATTTTTTTAAAAACACCACGTATATTCCTAAGATTATAACTTAAATTTATAATACATTTATATTTAAGATTACAACGTTAAATTAAATTATGTTTACTTTTTAGTTCTCACCATACCATCGGAAATATCACTATCCACTTGTAATCATGAAACTAATCAGTTCTCCTTCGAATGCAATGTTTATTAAAAGGACGTAATACTGCAATAACTGGGTTCAAATTAATTAGTTTTATATTTTTAAATTGAAATATGAGTATTTTTCTTTTAATTTTTTATTTTTCATTTCCGTGACATACATTCATGTGAGACAAATTTGACCGACAGTTAAATGAGTTTTGTTATTCTTATACAGGAAGTTAGGAAACTTTTATTATTTAGAATCCAAGGAATATGAAGCAACAAGATTTGTCAAAAACACTGTACGAATATCTTTGTTTCACTTTGTTGCTTGGTTCTATGGGAGAATTTCTTATTCGTGTATTAAATGACACCATTTGAGAGATATTTTTCAGTAGTAGTGATTTTCTAGTTCCGAAATTGATTCAAAATTAGCTTTTCCATGTATTTATTTAAGTTGGGCTTAGTAGGTTGGGATGAACTGTCGGTGGTATTTTGTTTTATTTCGTATTTTTTAATCAATCCTGTTAAACTCATATATATACTTCTTATATCTATATGTATCATATATATATATATATATATATATCTGTTAAAATCATGTAGATCAAATTTCGAGCTAAAAGAACAATTCCCTCGCATATGTCACGATTTTAATTCTTTAAAAAAACTGTATTATTTTCACTCAACAAATAAGATCATATACATTTTGTTATAACTTAACCTTAAATCTTAGCTGATGAAATTTTTGTTTTTGTAGCTGAGTAGTTTTTGATCTTTGCGCTGAAGAAGCTCTCTTACCTTTCATGACTCGGCTAATTCCGCACGTATGAGGATTGCGCCTCTCGAGTCGGTTGGGCGGAAGGATGGTAATCATTGCGTTTATTATTATTATTTTTAATATATAATATATAATATATTTTTAATAAAATATTATTCCCTATATTCCAGATTAGCAAATGTAAGTTATATAGAGAAGGATATCGGTAAAGATAAGGACAAAAATGAGAATTAGAATCTACTGAAATACAGAGCTTGAGGTAATGGTAAACAGATGTAAACAGTGAACTCAACACACTTAAATTTAGAAAATCTAACTGTCCATGCCCGAATTGTTCAGATCACCATATCTAAACTCACCATAACCCAACTTCCCATGTTTGACTGACAAATGAGCTCACCACATGTGTCAGGGTTGAATAAATATCCCGAAATCTTAAAGAACTTTTAAAAAATGTCAAAAAAACTGAAATAAATGTGTAGAATTGCTGTTGTACCTTTTTTAATTTGATTTGTATTTGATTGGATTGTAATTTTCATGTAAACACATCGCAAAAAAATTTTCAACTAATATTTTGTGATAAATTTTAACTGATTGCGATAAAATTTACACCGATTTGAAAGAAATAACTTTCTCTGAAGTGAAAATCTTATATGAGAATGATGTATACAATGCATGTACCGTATTAATGGCCAAAACTAACCGATCTTTTATTAGGTATATGTTTTAGAAAAATGGCCTTAATTAGTAAAATTTGAAAAAAAAAATCCGTTATACTAAATGCCTTTTATTAGTCGATAACATTGATTTTCGTTGATATTGTTTTACCTAGGTAACGTACGTACGTGTAGATGAAAATTCTTTATTGGCAGTGTGCTGCTACTGATTATTTCTGTAGCTGTGGATCGATAATTTATTATAATTATATGGATAAGAATGATTTAAGAGTCACGGGAGCAAATTTTATGTTATTTTACGATACTTAAAATAACTAAGTGTGCTATTTATTTTTTTACTTCATTATTTGTGTTGATATTGTAAGGAAACTAGTAGAAATACGTATTATTTAAATATAAATATATACAATTTTCATGAAACTAATGAATTTGAAGTTAATTTAACAAAATCAAATTAAATATATATAAATATTAATATAAATATAAATATATATATAAATGCCTAGAGCTTTATACAACAAATTTCATATTATTTCGCATTAAAAATAAAAATAAAAAAATGTAACGGCAAAATAATAATTCTTCACTGCTTTGTTGCATTTTTATGTTTATAAAATTTACATTGTTATTTTTGTTTTATGGCTTAACGCTGAAAATTAATTAATTAAAAGTACTCATCTACGCGAAATAAGTATTTCCCTTCAAAGCTATTTTCTTATGCAATACACACACTTTTCCCACAAATTAAAATTTTCTTCAGCGCAAAGTTTCCCAAAAACTTTAATTTATTCACGCTTCTGCATAATTGAGAGTATTTGCATAAAGCACTTATATCTTTTCTTTACAATTATTAGTTGCGTTGATTAAATTAATGGCTGGCTTAGGTTTCCAATGAAAACAAAACAAATTCCATAAAATTCAAATATGCACAAACAAATGTAAGGAGCGTTAGCTAACCGCGTAGAAAAGTCGTGCGTGAAATAAATACACACACAGCCGCACATGAATGCGCACACGCGGGTAATGGCAACTTTTTACTGTTGCAATTTAACGATTGTGTTAAATTTTCTGTGTCGCCAAGAGTGCCAACCAACCGAAATTACATCTTGCCTTCCATTAAGCACCATTTGAAATTCATAATTTTTTATTGCTGCGGTTTTGGTGAGCATTTATTTGCTGGCGGCGAGTCGACCTCTTCTTAATCTGCGCATTTTCCGTCTGTTGGCATTGCGGGGTCTCATTTTGCAAGCAATAATTGTCGGCAATGGCGGCGAATGCCGTAACCGCAGCGCGCCAGCATCACTGTTAGCTATTGCTGCTGGTGGAAGCGGTGGGCTTCAGGTTGTTGTGGATTGGCAGATTGCGGTTTTGCAACTGTGGCACGTGTTTTTTATGCTGTCACTAACACGCGCACAAAGCTAAGCATGTGTGTGTGCGTGCATCGCTATGGCGTACGGAGTTCAAGGCCGATGCCGCCCATTCACAATTCCCAAATTGTATACATAATTGAATGCTGGCAGCACTCATTATTCTGTGAGTGAGAGAAGAAAGACTTAAGCAACAAACTTCATGCCATTTACTTTGAATAATTTTTAAAGCGGTGACATTTAAGTAGATCACGAGCAAATTTACCATTCACACAACAACGAAGTGATAGAAATAGATCCGTTCAAGTGGTGTAGCTATTAATTAGAATAATAAGATTAATAATTGAAAATGTTAACAGTACATTGAAAAATGTGCCAATTTTGAAAGTATTTGTTGAAACAAGTATCACTATTACTGTTGTTGCAAATAAATTTTTCGGTGGGTTCCAATATTTCTTGTTTGAGTTTTAAGAAACTTTTGTTTAATAATACATTTTTTTTTCATTGCAACAAAGAACTAATTGAATATTATTTTATTAAAATCTGTCTTTTCGCGCATCGGAGCAAGGTGAGCTCACGTGGCAATCCGAAAGTCTAAAGAAGCATACAAATGAAAGGCCGTGTCGTTTATTTCCTTATTTTATGCCGGAATATTTGTGTATTATTTGTGCATTAGTATTGCAACACACATAAAGCGCTCACATACTCATGAAATATGCCGCCAGACGAATAGAAATACTAGTTGCATTAAATAAATATTTGTTGGTTGAATATTGATATTACGAAATTTCGTTTAAAAATTTGAAATTAAATTTTTCATTATTATTTTTTGGTATCTTATATTAATATTTGAGATATCTAGTACAAACATTAATGTTGTTAGGAAAGCAATAAATTCCAGATTAAAGTTAAAATAACCACAACATAATGAAAGGCATTGAGTAATTGCAAATAATCATGTATTAAACCAATTAAAGCTTTTTTGAGTAAAGTGCTTTTAACTTACGAAACACTAAATTATAAAATCACACTTCAAATAATTGCACCTAAATGTGCATACAAAAAGTGTTTTTTTTAATGGAGAAGCGAGAGGAAAAAATAATACTTTTGGGGTTAGTATCGAAATCCGAGTATCTAAGGTTCCATTTTCAAAATTAAAGACAACACAGATGACAAATCATGTATTTTATATATACTTATGTATGCGTAGATTTTATATACACTTATAGTTATTGTGTTTTGTTTGAACCCTTTACTCAGGCTTGAATTTTCAATGGTTGAAATCTATAACTAACTTCGTTCAAGAATAAAAAAAAATAGTAATGATTTAAAATAACCTACAAATAATTTTCTAAAATTCTGTTGAGTTGATGGTTCTTCAACGGATTTAAATGCGGATCGGTTTCGGTTATTCTAACACTTGTGGAAATAATAAAACTGAATATCTCATGCACATGTGAAAAGTAGACTTACCCTTCTATGTCTATTATAATATATTGAGAACTTTTAACTCTATACATCCGAATTGCATTTACAGAAAAAAGGTTACTTGCAAAATTTTCGGCATAGCTTATTTACTATTTTGTGTGTGTCGACAAAATTTCAAAGAAGCATTCTGAAACGTTTGAAGTGTAGGCACAAGGATGAAGTGCAATGTTTAGAAGTGATGCAAATTCTTTCTATATGGTCAGGAAATGATACCACAGGATATCGGCAACTTATAAAAACTTTGAAAAGATAAAGAAAATGGTGTTGGAGAATCGCTGAATAAAAGTAGCTGATGACATGAGCATCTCAGTTTGTAAGTTTCGCTGGGAGCGAAATTTGCTCTCGAAGTGCTGAAATTGAAACAGAAAACTTATCACCATCGAATTTAGCTTCCAGCAACTTTCTATTGTTCCAGAAGAAAAAAATATATCTATAAAAAGTATGGGATTTGGCACTACTAAGAAGATAAAAGTGCATCGGGAGAATTAAAAGCTGTTCCAAAAAATGCTTTCCAGAAGAGATTTAACAATTGGAGCAATATATTGCATCTGAGGGGATTTGAGTTTATTAAGTTTTGAGTTTTGAGTTGAATTTAATATTGATGAATACAAAACAAAGCCTTTGATAATAATATAAATTTACTTTACTTTTTGAACACACTGATGTGTACGAAGTGTAAACACATCATAAATATCGTTAGAATTTTTAATAACTGAATTGTGTTAATTTAGCGCTACGGGAGACGGACATCATACAGAATTGCAGCAAAGGGGGAAAAAAGTATAATCAGATGTTCAAAAATCTTTCAAGAATTTGACTGCAATTTGGTTGGGGTTGAAGTTGCTTATAGTCTTCAACTTTTATCCTAGAGAGTAAATACAACATTTTTGATTTAGATGGTCGTTGCATGATCTGGCAGAAACCTTATGAGAAGCTGCAAATGAAAATGTTCAAATCAAGCGTAAAACACAACGAAAATTCTGTTCTGTTTTGGGGTTGTCTCCCAGCCCAAGGAGTCGCAAAGCTAGTGTTTATAAATAGCATAGTCCATTCTTAAATAAAACTGGATTTCAGTGCAGGAACAAGATAACGCCCTGAAATATACTCTTTATGAAGTTCAAATTCGTATACTATTCAACACCAAACATTTTCCAACATCTTCACACGGCCCTGACAAAAGCCTTATTCAAAATATGTGTGCCTGACTCGAGGATAGAGTGCAAAATAAAATCGTAAAAATTTGATCTCAAAGAAAATTTTCTAGGATAATGAATACGAAATACCATCAGAATTGTATAAAATTTTGTTCTGTGCCAATTATAGAAGCAATGATTACCATATGGTAATGAGATACCATATCAGATTTTGCGTATATTTTTATACCCATACTAGTGAAATGTAAAACACTTTTTTGAATAACAAATCTGAATAGTTTTCACTGCGTTCCCATCTGTCATTATATTTTTGTGTTTCCATTAAGTAACGGTGAATTAATGTAAATTTTAAAGAAAACGAAATTCAAAATTTCTTATCTTATCATTATACTCTCAGAATATTCATGTTGATCAAAATTCATGACCGCGCTTAGCGCTGAATATGAATGAAATCAGTAGGAGAACTTCGTCTTAGGCCCATGTCCCTATTATACCTAATATAATAATTTCTGATTCTATAGTTGTTAATTTTTATTAAATTTAGACTGTGGTTGAGTTTATATCACATATATCTCATTTCAGTTAATTATGCTGATTTTAATATAAATATCTCGGAGACGAGGAAAATGTAGTAATGAAAGTATGTGAGACTATGACCTGTAATATAACTTAATAAGATGATACATATGATTTTAATCCATTCTCAGTTTAATCGAATAACGAATGTTGAATTTGGGTGTGTATTTTTGCTTTTAATACAAATTATTTAATCGAAGTGGACTTAGGCTATTTTGACATATTGCCACAAATATTATGTAAACATGCAAATTATATTGTTGCATTGTAATAAAACGCAACATTTTATGACTAGATATGACTTTGTTAGTTAAGTTACTCACAGTACACACTCACCACAAATTGGTAACAGATTTATTTCTAATGACCGTATGTAAATACTATATATCTGTATTTGTGTATTTAAGTGTAACAAAAAATGCGATGTGATGGAATTTGATTGGACAACTGAAAGTCAGACAAGTAAGACAATACAGACGCTGCAAGGTTTTCTAAAGTTCCATAAAGTAATACTTGAACATGCGTGCCCATGCCCTGTACATACACACACACACATACACACTTCGTTGTGCAGCAGCAATCTAATCGAGATGGTATATTGCTAACAGCCATAAATAACGTAACATTTAGAATGTACGGTGGCGACAAGTGCAAGCGCAACGCTGTATGTTTGGCGGCAAACGGGTCTGTCCGTGCAAACTGGCTGCCTGATCAGCTGGTTGATGCGCCACCAAATGTACGCGTGTGTGTGTGTGCGCTTTCATGTGCACGTTGAGTGCCATAAATGTTTACAGTTGTTTAACTGTTGCAGCTGCTGGCGTCCGTCGCTTTGTTTGCCAAACTTTGCTTTTTGTTTTCAGCGATTTTTTCGGCCGCAACAGCATTGAGGATATGCACATTTTTGTTTTTGTTGCTGACAATAAAAGCAGCATTTGGTTGCTGCATCCAGTCGTCAGCCGAGTGGCGTCGTAACCTTTCAAAATGTACAAGATACTACAAAAATAATAATACCAATAATAACAACAATAACAACAATATCGAAGTGTTGAATACGAAAGAGTCACAAAGTTGCAGAGCTGGTTTTGTTGCTTTGGCGGGGTAACAATTGCTATTTACAACTGTTACCGCTTTTTAATGCCTGTAAACATCAAATATTGTTGTTGTTACTGCTAACGGTGCATTTCAAAAATACTTGAAAATAAAAATAATTAAGAAAGTGATGGTTCGCGAAATTGTTGTTGTTTTATGTTTTAATTACTTTATTATAATTAATTATTTTAAGTATAAGCCCATTTGTTCTCACAACTTTTGCCAAAAAAAAAAATAGTTCTTTCGATTCGAAACTTTTTTTTTGACTTTAACTTTTTAACTTTTATTTAAACTTTTAACGTAAATGTTATTAATTCTACTTTGTACATACTTATATATATTTTGGCACTGTTTATTTGTATTTTAGCTTTTAGTTTAAGATTGCAGCCAACCTGTAGCTTTCGTTTGAAAAGCCACAAGTCGTCGTTGTCTATCTCCGTTGTCTATCGTTCGACATGACTAGCCATTTTTCAATTCACCATTGATTCACCTAGAACTATTATATATTTTAATCATGATTGATCAATTTTATTTTATTTTTTTCTATTCATATCTATAGAACTGATAATGCCCACCATTTGAGATTTGTATTGTTGTTATTATTGTAGCGGCAGCGGGAAACATCCCTCAAACAATTTTAGGAAATGCTACTGAGTTAACCGTCCCTGATCGGCTAAATAAAATTAGCTATTAAGAAGCTAAATTGAAAGATGGTTATGAATAAAATTGGTCGAAAATCACCTGTTCTTAAATGTAAAAAATAAAAACGAAGTTGTATATTTAGTTTGCGTATTTATCTTTACTTCTGCACTAGTTAACCATAATGACAAATTTGGGACCACGATGAGCCTAATGATGGCTTCAAGTAACGCTTAAAGTATTAATTCAGCTGTAATAATGATGTTTTAACAAGTCAAGTGAAGCTTAGATATTTACTAGCAATGAGCTCTTACTGTATGCTGACCACACAGACTCTAGAAAAACTAAACGCTTAGTAATTACAAGCTTTTAATATTTTCAAACAAACATTTTGAGCAGTTGTTGCAGTTGGTTAAAACTTGCACAGAGGTCACAAAACACAAATATTGTCTGTGTTTTAGTATATACATGTATATATGTAATGATAAAGGTCATTTTGCACTCACCTTTAAAAGGTCGCATTTCTGTCACTGCTAGCTGTCAACGTTGGCTTAATGTATGTATGACGCTGTTGTTGTTGTTTGTTATTGTTTGTTATTGGTTTGAATTTTGTTGCACTGGATTTCTTTGCCTTAGTTAATGTTGCACTTTTTCTCGTTGTGGTATTTTTCTAAAGTTATTTCTCCTTATATAAGCGTGGCTATAACTGTCAATGTATATGTTTGTGTGTGTGTTAGTCGTGCGCTAATCTTTGCTGTTGCCGTTATTTCACTGTGAAATTGATGTAATCACAGAATAATCCACAGGTTGCTTTTTCATTTTCACTCTTCGAATGTTCCATACAAAAGCAAATGCGAAAACAAGTAGATAAATAATAATAACAACAACAAAAAATAGGCGAAAGACAAGAGCGCGGCGCAGAAAAAAATAAACATAATAAAAAAATATTAAGGGAAAATCGCCAAGATAAACAGATTACATGCTATGTGCGAAGCGTCTGTGTGGCGAGTGTGGCGAGTGTGGCACGTTTGCTTTAAATTGTCTGCGCTGTGGCTTATTTCTTGTGCTTTACAACTTTTATTGGTTTAATGTTTTTGGCGTTCTCATTGGTTTTTATTATGATTTTTATTAGTCGTTATGCCACTTTTTAGCTTTCTTTCCTGTTTAAAAACTTGTTTTACGCAACTGCGGTATTTTTTTAACTATTAAGGCTGGTTATATTCCTGACGCCCTTAATTACTGCGTACTTTTAGTTTCCATTGAAATATTTTATTTCTTTTAAAAGGAAGTATATTTTTTTTCAAAAGTAAGCTTTTATTTACCTGATAGGATTAATTTTTGAAATTTATATTGTGAATATAATTTTTTCATACGCAAAACAAAGTATGTGTAAAGTTTATAAAAATTTTTATTGAAAAAGAATTTACTGTTATTAACAGTCGACCTCAATTCATTTATTTAAACTTTAATAATTTCATGAAAATATTCCTTATACTCATAGTTGAAAATCATATTTTTTAAAGAACTGTTACAAAAAAGATTATATTTATTTAGAAGTGTTATAGGGATTGCACATTGAAGTTACTAAGTACTAAGCTATAAAACTCAATAGAGTATGAAAATTCAGTTATTAAATACAAATATATTTAATTCCAGAAATTTCGAAAGTTGTTTTTTACTTTTTAACTATTTTACGATTTCAGTTTCGTTAGTTATTAATTAATTTATCATTTTTATATAAATTTTTATCAATTATAGTTTTCAAATTAATTAAAAATCTGATTAAGAAAACTATCAAATAGCGTCCATTTGGTAATTATTTCATATATTTCAATCAAACCTGTTGAAAACGAAATTGCTCGATTTGAGAAACTACTTTTGTTGTTTCAACAGTACTTATTTTGATGGTAAAATAACCTTTTACTTTTAAATCGAGTTTGTTAAAGAAAAATTTTGATGTTAAATTTAGTTAAATCCGATTTCAAAAAAAAAATATCAGAACGGCGTTCAGAACTTGCCCGAAAGAGAAATAACTTGTTTTTGCTCTTTCATATTTTATAATTTTTTTTAAATGCGCTTTGAAAACTTGCAACAAAATTCTGTGTAGAAAAATTAAGAAAATTTTTTTATTTATTATTTAATTTAATATAAAAATAAAAACATTTACTTTTATTTTATTATATTAACAAAATATAACAATATTTAATTTTTTTATATTTTAATAAATAAAAAACTTTTTTTTTAAATTTTTGTTCAAGCGGTACTTGAAGTTGTTGGAAACATAAAACTAAACAAAACAAGAATTTCTTTAAAATTTTTCTTTTCTTTTGATTATTTGTTTTAATTCATCTGATAAATAAAGCAGAATTTTATTTCTATATTTTCTCACAAGCTCTATAGATACTTCCTAAAAAAAAATTAAAAATTTCGTGGGCAAAACGAATGGCTGAATGAAATGACGAATGGAAACGTTGCTTAAAACATTATACAACTGAATGTTTAGTTTTTCGAAGTGGTAAATAATATAGTGTTATACTACATATTAGAAAGTCTAACAATTCTCCATGTATTAATAACGGTGATATCAGTGTTCATTAAAAAAAATCGAATGCACTTTTCAAAACTATGTTTGTTTTTTTAACCAAGTTTTAAGCCATATCAAAGAACGTTTTTAAAGTTTTTAATATCTAATTTGTTAATGAAACGCCTACATTACTTTTAATAGTGAAATACTTTAAAAAAATTCTTAAATAAGTGTTTATAATAATGTAGTTTTAAGTATTATTCTTTTAATTTTATTGCAATAACTTTTATAATATTAATATTTTTAATTATAATTTTCAATAAATTTTATATAGAATCTATTTTCGTAAGTACTTTTACTGGCAAATTTTATTTTTGTATATTTTTATTTTATATTTAAATGCTTCTATTTATTTAAATTTCATTAGCAAAGAATTTAAATTTTTTGTTTTCAAACTTCCAAAAACAAGTGTCTAATGCAAATTTTTATTTAACACGTAACTTCGTTTTCCAACTTTTTGTATTTGGTAGACTTTTTTCAAGAACAGTAATCACACTTTTGATCCTTTCAAAATCATCATCATTAAGTAGATCGTTATGTGTTTCTTGTCTATTTCTTTTGTTCTTAAGAGCACCAAAATTAGTGCAATTTTCATTTAAGTATTAAATCTTCACTATTGTAAAACTTTTTTCACCGACTTGAAAATGTGTTTTCCTGAAGAATAGTTCTATTTTTTTAAATGAAATGCCAACACTTGCAAATTATATGATTCCACAGCACGCTCATAATTTTTGAAGTACCAATGTTTTTATACTATCATGTTTTTTTTTTAACAGTTTGTTTAAAAATTATGTTTGAATATTTTTAATTTTTCCCACATACTATTCAAAGCAGTTTCGGAATTTTTAAATTTTCAGCTAACCAACCACTTTATAGACACCCGCAGTTGAGGAAGTCGTTTGAGTTGAATAGATTTTCCCAAAAGATTTTACACAAAACCGTAGCCGCGGACGCTGAAGACGTCTTCACGCGATCGTTACCAACATTTGAATGTTTCGTTTGGCAAATGTGCCGACGAACTTTAGTAGTACTTACTGTCTTATTGTCGATTCGGCGCTTCTTCAGCGACACAAAAACGAAGACGAAAAGAAGTGAAGTGATGAAAAAAAATACGCAAAACCAACAAAAGCTCATAGAGTGCAACAACAATGAGCAGCGAGTTAAGCCGTAATAAAAATTGGACGATAGCGGCACAAGCGACGCTGGGAGATGGCGTTGATGTTGTTGGCGAGATGACGATGCGTCGCTACAGCGAAGATGAGGCTTGCACACCGTAACGATTGCGCGCAACCCCAACAGCGGCAGTCTGGAGTGTGGGGCGGACGAAGTTGGGTGACGCGATCATAAAAAAGCAAAGAGATCAAAAGCAGCAGAAAGTAAAAGCAAAGCGCTCAGCGTTGAGAGCTCAAGTTTGCGCAACTCTTATACTCCTTTGGCTGAGACAGTGCGAAGATACGCACAGTCCAGAGATGGCGAGATGAAGCTGCTATAATCATAAGAAGTTAACTAACAGTCAAGCTAGCAAGTCGGCAAACAAATTGATGTGGCGCTCCCACATAAAACCTAATGTTCATCATTTTTAAGACAGCGCTGCCGACGATGCTGCGATACTCAAAAGCGAGTATTGTTGTTGTAAGTTTTCTTTGTTTTATTTTATGTGAAACTTAGCTATTCATTCATTTAATGTCCTGTCGCTACGAGTGAACAGTTGGTTCGTTTGGTTATCTTGGCAATTTTGACGAGTTCATTGCCAATTTTAGCCGTTATTCGTTTTTCACTCGGGGCAAATGCACGAAACAATTCTTAACTTAAAATAAATCAAATGAAATCAAATAAAATCAAACAGAGTAAAATTAAATTAAATTGAATCAAATCAAATCCAATAATTTTGTAATTGTGACTGTCAAAAACATTCTAATGCTAAGTAAATAAGCTGTTTTACTAAAAAGCGTGTAATCTGAAATCCATTGGGGAGTCGTTTTTTATAAAATACAATACAATATTTGCTTCTGATTTCGCTGTGATTATTACATTCAAATTACTACACATGCATTCATTAGTAGAAATTCCAAAACGACAGCTAATTGAAGCGAGAATTCGTTTTCATCGGACAGTTTACAGTTAAATTTTACGACCCGCTCAGTGAGGTGATCGGCGTCGTTGAGAAAAGCAAATGAATTGCATGAGAATTAAATTGCTACACAATTAGTAGTAGTATTGTTCTATCCCACAGATACCACGAAGCGACCACAGCTAATGGCAGATGGTCGCTGGTGCAAAGTTTGTTTTTTCGCGAACCCTTCACGTTCGTTACGTACTTTCAAACAATTAATTCGCGATTAGTAGCATCTTTGTTGTTGTGTATCTACGAAAAATTCTTTATTATATTTTTTGTTGTCGCTTTGTTGCCAAATAAATGTTGGCAATTTTATTTAGTGACACGATAAAACCCCAGCCGAAGATTAATGTTTCACAATCGCTTGGCGGACACATTTATCACCGGCATATAGATGAGCAGCGTGCGATAAGAAGTCTCGGAATTGACTGCGTAGAAACTGCATAGCCATAAAAGTCACCTCGGTCAACACTATGTGCAATTGCACAGCCACAGCAGTTGCCTAGTCATAGATCAAATGGCTAGAATTAGCACGTTGCTTCACAAAAATTAACCCGTCCATGCAACATTGCTATTCGTTTGAAACTCCTATTATTTAAACATGCACACGGGAATCTAAAATTTATATTTGAATTCTTTGTATCTAAAGAGGATGTTGACACTATTTATGGATATTTGTTGTTTATATCTGGTGTATCGATGGTGTAACAGGTCGTAAAGCATCGATGAACGACAAATGAATGATAAATAGGCTTCAAGAAGAATTGAAGAAGCTCAGAAGTAACACTTATAAGAATAGCCGTATTTGTCATTTGTAAAATTTTCAAATTTTTTTTGTGATTTAAGAATTGTAGACACAACTGCTGAGTATATTAAACAAATGTATGTAAAGTGACTCCATCGAATAATCGGATAAGAGTTAAAAAAAAAAAAATGTTTTAAAACTAAACAATAGAAATTTCTTAAAGAATTCTTAATTTTATTTCATTAGCATATTTTATTACATGTAAAATATTCTAAATTTATGTCCGATTATTCTGCGCAGCCGCTGTATACATAGAAAGAAGCGCGACTTTATACTCAAGTACATACAAGTAAGAATTACAGACGCCCGATGAAAAGTTAAAAAAAAAAAACGGGATTTAGAACTCTCTGCTTTAGATAGACACATAATTGTTTCTACCAAACAAGTTCTGACCTTGATTAACATTGATTAATGGAAACAAAGCAGATCACTAATATAAATAATAACTTAGTGGTTGATAATTTAACTCCTTTTTTCTCTGAGGTGAATTCAGCTAAGGCATATCAAGTAACAATATTCCTTCGACATTAAAACCCAATTACTTTTCATTGACTTATGATTATTGTATGGAAAATTTGGTTCCACTCAAACTTATGCCTGATTATTTATTTGATGTGAATAAATTTTTATGAAAACATAGATGAAATGAACATGTTTAAATTTTTTATCAAATTCATTCAAATCTATTCATGCACAATTTGCAGAAATATTTATTTATTTAATAATCTATTGAATCCAAAAGCCTCATATTCAGGTCTCCCGATTTTGAAAAAGTTGTTACACAAATCACAAATGGCACTCAATGACAAGCAATGGTGATTAATGTGAGGTGGACAATCAAACATTTAATTGTACTCGTATCCGAGTAGAAATTGTCCACAAGTACGAGGAAGTAGTAAAACGCAATAAAATCCGGTTACGTTTAAAACTGTATTTTAATGTTTTGAATTTCAATTACATATTGTTTATATGAAACTTGTACGATTTGTCACTACTCAAAATAATTACGTTATATAAATAACAATTCAATTTAGGGCATTCATCAATAACTATAGCCAAATATCGCTGTATTTAAAAATAAAAGAAGAAGAGAACGTAAGACGAGTGGAAAAATTGGCTAACCAGTTGGTAGATACGAGGTTGATGTAATAGCTTGATACAATTAAAGCACGCTCTTAAAGCATTGGCCCAAATGTATGGTACATATGTAGGCAATTAAAAATTCGAGGCGAGGAAAAATGTTGAAATATTAAAGTTGAGCGGTTGTATCTTTCTAGCATTTAAAAAAATACAAATTTCTCGCTAAAAATCTATGAAGTCTCTTAAACATTTGCAAGGTGGCAAAATTTTACAACTGTCTGAATTTTTATACTTACTTTTTTTACTAAAATACTTATAGTTAGAAAAGGCATTAAACTTATGTAGCAAAAAACGCGACGCATTTCTCCAGTCGCATTTTGTTTATATAAAATTTAAAAAATTTTGCGATTTTGTTTTAGAGTCAAAATTTGTGGAGAACCTTTTCGGCAGCGGAGCCTTACCTTGTAAAAATTAACTTAATTAAATTTTTTTCCTCATTTTCTTTTTAAAAAAGTCCCGAAATTATGTGCTTTTGGACGCATTAGAGTGATGTTACCCCTTAATGCCACCTTAATTGCAGATTTTGTGGAAGCAGCTTTTGTGTATGTTATATTAGAACTTAAGAGAAGATAATCTTATGGTATATTCCTTTCCTTTTTTTTTACCCCAATTTGTCAATAAAGGACAAAATACCCATCCAATTCAAGTGAATTCAACAAAGAGTTAGTATTATATATCTAAAATGTAATATTGATAGAGTTTCCTATATCGAAGTATTATTATTACAGCAACATATTCCTTGACGATTCATTTTATTATTAATATAGGTATTTTAAAATTAACTAAAAATTTTTCATCTAACAGAATGTGATTTTGCATCAGATTGATAATAATGTAAGAAATCGGCCTATACCTTCCTCTAACATAAGAAATATCCTTATTGGCGATTGCCTTGTTTAATTTAAGATGTGTTCTAATAAATAAAATATCTTAGTGAGAATCTCTATAGAACTGGAAGAAATGTTACCTTCGGGCAATATAGAGAAATGTACGTAATCGGTTCACTGCTGCACTTAAACTTACTTTTTTTTTGTAGATTTCTCGAAATATTTTACGTTCTTAGGAGTGTAACGAGAAAAAATGTGTTAATAATAAATGTGCTAATTAAACTCTATTGGATGGTTAAGTTTGTTTTTTTAATCGTATGAGTTCCAGTTCGGTGGGTCAGTTTAACCCGGAGTTTATAGCGAAAAGAGTCAGAAAATTTATATCTTAAGCTAGCTGGAAAAAAGGTTCTCAAGCAAAATTGATGCCATAAAATCGCTCCTTGCGTTAGTCTCACAATACATAGTTTTCATTATGGTGCTATGGTGCATTACGGTGCCACAGTGGAGGCTGGAGGTATCACTTGTTTTCGTAAATCGGTTATAAATCGCAACATGGTTACTTTTTAACTGTGTAAAAACCACATCAATACATGTTACATACGTGTGGAAGCTGATTCCGGTAAGTAACTTATTGTTTATATAAAATTCGCGTCATACAAGTTAAAAAAATGTCAGAAATCTGTTAATACACATAAATATGAAAGCTTAGCCACCGAAAAAAATTCACAATTTCGTGCGACACCAACGCGATCGCAGTGACTGTGTATAACCTACATAAAAAAAAACCTTTTTATTTTCGGAAGCATGTGCGGAATGCTTTGAAGGTGCACAAAGTACGAGCTTCAGTAAATAGGAGCAAAGCAAATGAAAACAAAAAAATTTTCCTTTTAACAGCGAAAAACTGAAATTTAATACTGAAAGTAAAAATTTTCGTGATTTCCTGCTAAATTCCTAACAATTTGAAAATGTTGTCAAACTTTGCTGGAGAGAAAATCAAATTTTCTAGACATAATGTGTGCTTACCTCATGCAATGAGCTGGCACTCAGCGGATTATAAAACTCGTTCACCCCATTGTTATTAGAATTTTTTGTTCTAAATATGATAAGTAATGAAAACTAGAGCAATATAGCAATATAAAAGTGCTTCTTGCCAGTAAAGCTTTACGAGTTTAAAAAATATTTTAAAAGAAGGAAAAATGTTTGATCTAGTTTTGTAGTTTTGGTCCAAGATTTTCAGCGTATATATTTTACATATTATATATACTAAAGTTTACAGATTCCAGGAAAGTCTGCCGTCCAATATAATTTTTACCCGAATTTTATATATGATATCTAAAGTTATGACTACAGAAATTTACGTTAATAACAGAAGGTATGTACAGGTATCACCTTTATTGGGTGCTGAAACATTTTGATCAAATGTCTCTCGAGAAGGGCGGATATCTTCAAATTAGGTAAATTCGGAAGGGTATCGTCCCATTTTTAGATGATAGCTAATAGCAAGTACCTTATAATACTTATACCTTACCTTAATACCTTCAAGGCATCAAGTATTATAATACCTTATTAATACCTTATTAATACTTGATTTATCTATTGTGAGTTGAAAGATTTTGATGGAATTTAAGAGCTTGCGTCTTTGTACTTTCGCACATTGCCCAATTTTTGGCAAGATTCATATCCCATTCATCCCATTCATTAACTGGACGGACAGACAAAGATCCGATGGTCAAATTTGTCTTGTCATTCTGATCATGATACCTAATGAAGGGAGTATACAAAAGATGGTAGATACATATATATTGGTTTAAATCTAAAAGAAAATTTTATCATTTTCTCAATAGAAAAAACATGCGTTAATACTTCTGAAAATATATATGGTAGTAAAAAAGCTGGGCGAATTAGATTTATATTATATATGGAAGTGCGAAACTAAGCAACTAATCGTTAGTTGGATATTTAGAAATGAGGTAATTTACATTTTGGGAGTTATGGAAAAATTCTAAAAAGTAATAATAAATGAAGCATCATCTTTCTCCATGACAATGTTTTTGCTTTCCTCATAGAAACTGAAGAAGAAAAAGTCGAAGTATTTCTTATAGAATTTTTTTGCTGTGTGTCCTTAGAGATTAATAAACTTATAACGGAGTAGAAGCCTTTTAATAAAATCTGAATTTTATATATCTCTTCTAAGAAATAATATAGCGGCCCCAGTAATAAACAATACCTACTCAGAATATAATTACAATCAATATTATGTGACCACAAAACGTCAAACAAGTTGCCCGTCAGGCGGTCTCTTATTTGCAA
Source organism: Bactrocera minax (assembly GCA_021498325.1). NCBI lineage: Eukaryota > Metazoa > Arthropoda > Insecta > Diptera > Tephritidae > Bactrocera > Bactrocera minax. The sequence continues at coordinate 2,674,856 of JAKEEE010000028.1, read as the reverse complement.
TGACTTATATATGCGGCTAGTAATAAGTGGAAAATATCGCAGACTAAAATCTTTATAGAAAGTTAAATAAACAGCAGAAATTCAAGAAAATGTTTATAACGAAAATTTTTTTAAAACTTCAGCTACTCTTACGTGCTAAAGATGACAAGTGCTTGATGACTGCCACACATATTACGCTGAGACAATGCTCAACAACAACAACAATAATAACAATAAGGCTGCTGCAAGTCAAAATAGCACCTACTAAAAGAGCTGAAAAGCGAAATGAGGAAGTCGACAAGTACGACGAAAGGTGGACGCTTGAAGGGAACGGGCGCCGTATGTTACAAGTAGGTGCATATACATGTGGTAGATAATTGCGGCAGGGAACTGATTTGGCGTAAAGAAATACACATTTTTACTTTTATTTACATGACATTACCATTGCGACTGCGCTTACGGACTCCAATATCACGCTTGATCGTCAAGTTGCGCATGCGCAACCGCAACTATTCTTGACTCAAACGACACTCGTTTTTGGCTTGGAGCTCAACAGGTTTCATTATTCGAATTAACACTTTGTCGGCTAACACCACCTACACACATACACACCCACACACAAAGCGGGTAAAAAAGGGCACTTTTCGGCCCAACGAAGCCGTAAGTGTTGTTAAGTAAGTGTAAGTGCAAGTAATTGCAATCTTGAGCAAAAAGTCAAAGCAAATTATATATGCTGGTTTAGCTTTTGGCTGAAGTAAAATTTGCATACTCCAATTTGTACGGTGAACTGAAAGAGTGCAATTTCCTTTGGTTGTGGCATCACCTAAAGCACTTGTTGCCAAATAATTGGTTGGAAAGAGAAGGGTGGGTTATGGACTGTGTAACTCAGTAGGTGAATTCAAAACAAACGAATGTACTTTTATTCCCACGGTATTTACCAAAACTCGGCCAATTGAATCACTCTTACTGGGATGCATTGCTTCAATAATAAGATGTGAGGGATCAAATATTTTTAAAAGGATTCCGCTTCTGAAAAAATTTGCAAAAGCGATATTCTCGGGACACGTGGTTTGTTAACCCGTTATGATTTTACTGCTAGCCATTCGAAAGTTTTTACTCTTCGCAAAGGTCACAATAAATTTCCTCTCGTATTACAACTAACGAGGAGAAAAAGTGAGTTACGAAGAGAAAAGCCCTACGTTAGCCACTTACAAATTATATAAGTAGTTCAGGTAAATGAATAATGGGTGTGGCTGTCACGGGTCCTATTTATTTTACACCCCACACACACAGACATAGAGTGACAACAAACAATATCAAGTTACTTTTAAAAATATTTAAAAACACTAATTACAGTTGATCATGGGAACCGTTGCATTTTCAAACTTCAATTGTTCGATTGGTCTGAGAAATATGTATTTCTAGCAATTTGTCTCACATTTTTTCGAAGTTTCAAAATTTTGCACATTAGCTACTCCTGCTTCCTCCAGAAAAATCGATCAGCAACTTCGTCTAGCTCCATTTTACCGAATATAATATCAAATAATTTTCAATCAACTCCGCCAAGAAGTTTAAGCCCACGAGAAACCGGTACGGATATTTACAATATGTATTCTAGGGGCGACACTTTGCAGGGAATTACCGCATAAGTTATTTATATATTTATCTTCGAAACCAAACATGTTCTACACAAGAGAACTCCTCACCAGAAAAGATATTGTAATGGAAATATTTGTAGTTACAGTATAAATTATTTGTTATCTCGAATATATGCTAAACTAGTTTAAGTCTTCGTAGGTTAATGGTAATATTTTAAATTTTTTTTTTATCAACTTATTCGAGATTCGACGCTGTTTCTTATTTTAAACAATAGATTGGAATCATAAGCTTCATTTTCCACACCAGAAAGATGAAAGATATGCCCAGATTTTTACTAAAGATCGAAATAGATAACGTGACTTAAATAATTTATTATAATTTCAGAAATCTTTTTTATAAGCTAAGTTACAGGAAAGTAGAAAAACACCACTACAGGATTGGGGCATGAATTTGCAAAATGGTAATATAGATATATCTAAGCGTAGTTAACCTACAAGGCACATATTAATGTGTGATAATCTAGTGATAAACATACTTTCATTATATTGCGAAACCTTTATTTATTAGAAATTGCAAACGTTATATTAACATCTCACTTTTTATTCTAAACGTTTCTTTCGAAGTTCGAACAGATAACTAAACTTTAAAATTTCGTTTAAAAACGAGAAAAGAAGTTTTACCTATTCACAATTACTTTTGTTTCCCCAACACATGGTTTTCATTAAACTACAAGTGTTAATAAATTACCTGGGACATAGTGTTTTTGACAGGCTTGTGTTGAGCTCTTGTTAGCTTTGACAACGCAACAAAAAATTATTTCTTTGAGCTCTTCTAATTGATTTGTTCGTAGCGTATGTGTGTATATAAATACAAAGTAGACGAGGTAGAAGGAATGAACGAAAGAAAGCCACAGAGTTACTAATTATGAAAAACTTCAAATCTATTATTCTTCTTTTTTGCCAAGCAAATCTGTAATTTATGTGAAACTGGTTTTTCTCATCTTCAATTATGTCATGCTGTTGTTTAGTATAGAAAAAAGCATGGTAGCAACAATAAAAACCTATTCCACAGCACATATCCAGTAAATAGAAAAGCGCAGGAACGAACCACAAAGACGCTGAAAGGAATCAGATTGAAGCTCGTACGAAACTTGCCATGCGCACAGTGAACTTTGCCGAAGGTGAAAAAGAGTAAGAAAAAGACTTAATAAAAAGGAAGAAATTCTGTTAGGTGGATAAAAATAAAGTTGAGCCAATCCTTCTAGATTTTATGGAAGGCAGAGCTAGTTTGGCCAACTCGAAGAAATTGTATACTTGTTTTCGAAAGAAATTTATTTGCATTGGCGAAATCGCTGCTTCCGAATAATTCTTACTGCGCAATTCCATATCAATATTCATTATGTTTTTAGCGCCATTAAAATTTGATTTCGGTGGTAGCAAATTAATTTTTAAAAATTTTGCTCTCGAAAGTAGTTCGTGCTCATTGAAGTTGCCAAGAAAGTAAACGCTTTACTCCAGTGGCACAATATGTAGTTACTACAGAAGCATATTTCCTAAAGTTGACGGCTATGCAAATTTTTAATGTGTCAAAATTTATTTAAAAACTTTCTATAAAAAAGACGTCAGCGAAAATCCGGAATGAGCTTAGTTTGTGATATTGCTATTGAACATGCAGGTAATTATTTATTTAAAACTTTAATATCTCGGCATACATATTAAAAACGCTAAAAATAGATTCCATTCCGACTTTAGTATGTTTAATGCTAAAGTTTAAATCTAAAATTTAAAAAGTTTATGGTATCAAGTTTTATAGCAGGTTATAAAAGACTGTTCAGTATTAAAATTCTCAGTATAGTCTCAGTATATCTCAGTATATAATTAAAGTATAGCATTGCAGCAATTAACTTAAGTACCTCAAACCTAAGGCGATTTTCATTTTCTTCTATCCAACAGTGATAAAAGCGCTCACTGTATTAAGAAAACTAACTAAAAGCATATTTTCCTCCGAAGAAGAGATATGTAGTTCAAAAGGTTAAGGGTTATGTGAAGAAATCTAATATATTTATTACAAAACATCTTCTAAAAATAAACCTATATTTGTTCAAAATTTTAAATTCTGGAGCTCCAGTGTTTATGTTAAATATTGAGGAAAAAATGCAATCAGAAATTACAGCAAAAGCAATTAATAAGTTTTTTTTGCGAGGCTCAAAGGTTTAAGGAAGTCAAAACAACTGTCTAACTAAAAAGGCTAAGTGAAATTATATAACTTATATAACGAATTATTAACTATTAACTATATATAACTTACTAAGTATAAATTAACTATGTATAATAAATTGCTTTCACATTAAATTCACCGATGTAATATAAGGGACGGAAAAAGTAGGTATAATTGATATCGGCGATATGACAGTCTTCTCCTTTTTGGAGCAGGTTCGCCGTGTGAAGTTCACTACTGGTGTGTATTAGTAGATCCATATTTCGATGTCACGAAACAAGGCGGAAATTCCTTCTGATTGTGTTTAAACTGCGACAAACACTGATATGAAGTGGTCTCACGGTTGTGCTTGTTAACCGGAGTGAGCAAACGCCGCATCCATCGCGCCCACAGCCTTCTCATGCTCATTTTCATGCATCGTTCAGGTCATTTGTAGCCGCTTTAGAATCGCCGATCGATATTTCTGTTACTTCATTTTTCTAAAATCTGTGGTTGTGTGCTTCAAAATGCGGTCAAAACAAAACTTCTCTAGCGCTAGTGGCGCCCTCGCAGATTATATAAATAAACTATAAATAAACTATTTCCCATTAATATTTGAATCAATTCCTCTACACCGTAGCGGTGAGTTTTCCATTACTGTATTGGTAGTAAACATGGAGAAATTTTCCACGTTCCCTTACAACAAAAAACGGTATAAGCAGTTGTCATCGCAGATTAGAGAAACATGGAAGAATTGATCTAGCGAATGATATCTGAACCCGTCATAATATGTTTTTATACAAAGCCGACAAGTTCGTCCATGTCCAACTAATATAATCAATTCCAGGTATTGTTGATTTAATTATTTTTTTGTACCTTATTTTATTATAGTGACATAACTTCTAGCAAAAAAGTCTATATAATACTTGTATGCTTACCGTCTTCAAGTCTTGACTACTCGGAACTGTAATTTATTAAAGATCTACATATAATTTAGCTTCAAGTTATGCAGACAACCAAAAAACTATTTCAGTGCAGACTTTCTGTGTCTTTCTCAACTCTTTAGTTGCTGACATCACGATGCGGAAAATTGAAATCCATCAAAATGGACCTCCATAATTGTCATAACCAGAAGGAAAAAAGGTCGAGGAAGAAATAAGAAAATACAAATTTGAAGAAAAATTTAAATTGCAATATTGACACATGCCATTAAGAATAAGTAAAAAAAAGAAAACCTTAAAAGAGCTCACGAAGAGAAGAAAGTTGAAATTGAGGAACGCTAAGGAAACACAGTTACAAATCGTTTAGCTGACATTTGTAGGCAAAAACACAGACAACGGAGACAGAAAAATATCCAAAAATTGAAGAAGCGGCTGCACTGCACAGCACATAAGGCTGTCGAAAAGGCGGAAAATGTTTGCCAGAAAAACACAAAAGAAATTGAAAACACCGAAAGAAAAAACTCAGAAATAACGAAACCTTCAATTGTTAGTTTCGCTGCTCAGCGCCCGCACACGGGGACATCGTTACATAAATGCAACACGACAAATGACGCTGTTACAACTATAGTTAGTGCCTGTAACTTGAGCCGGAGACCCGCGAATATTGGCGATGGCTAAACAGCTATCTCTCCGACTGCGTCGCTATCTTGTGTAGGCGGGCGTAGAAAGCCACAGACCGCTTTGTTCGTTGCCTAGCAGCTGCGGCGCTGACTGAACCTTTGAACTCGCTGATAAGAAAATACAATTTAGAAGTTGTTGAGATTACCAACACACAAAATACGAGAAAACAACCAGACTTTTATAAATATATAAGTTAACTTGAAATATTATGCAAACCAAAAAAATAGAATACATATTTTTAAGCTAATTATGAAATTGCAAAGTGGTATGAAATGGAAATAAATAAGTGTGTGTAACTTTTATAAAAAATTTCATATGAAAAATTCGTAAACACAAAAATTACACAAATAATTGAAACTTGATAAGCACAATAAATCAATAATGTATCTATGTATACATAAGATATGTTATATCTTCAAAACCACTGAACCCAAATTGTTAAAAATTTCAAGATATCCTTATCAAAGTCAAAAAAGTATTTCTCCAAAGTTAATAGACTTTTTAAAAAGTTACCACCTGGTTAAAAAGTAAAATTCCCTTCAATACGTAAATAATAACCATATAAAATGGGAGGATATTTCAATAAAAGTATATTTTGGGCACATATATTTTGGTTTTACTCATACCTGAAATAAGTAACCGATTGGCTGAAAATTTCTTAGCAAAAGCAATTCGAATTCCAATTCATGCGCGATCTGAACGATGAGAACGATGTGCTTAACACTTTCCTTTGATATCTTTAGAAGGCCAGCTAACTTAATCAACCCTATTTTACAAATATGGATTATTATTTGGTGGATTTTCTGATGTTTTCGTCCATAAAAGCCTATTTTGGACGTTCGCTGGGTGCTCAAGGAAAGTACGGAATTATGCAAACCACTTACGTATGCTAAACGTGCTTTACTTGCTGCAAAGACGGACAATAATCGATGACATTTTTGGTGTCAACAGCATTTTTCTCATTAAAAAACAATGTTTCATTAACACTTGAAATTTCTTTTATCTCTTTTTATATTCTCACAATATATTGCAACAGAGCATATCAGGATGACGAGACGAATCGAATTGCTTCGCCCACTGAGGAGGTTGCCATTGCCCGCAAAATATCGTTAAACGAAAAGCTATCAAATGCTATAACTAAGCTATAAATTATGATACAAAACTATAATTTAGTACATTGCGGTAGGAAGGGGCATCTACGATAGAAAAATTTTATAAAGTGGCAATGGCTCCGCCCGTGGTTTAGTGTACACATCTCACAAACCACTAAAGCTATATGAACAAAACTTGGTGCGGAAAAATACCTATGAAACCTGAAATTGGGTGAAATCAGATTATAGCCACACTCACACTCCATATAACGATTAAATTGAAAACTACCAAAATTGCGAAAGCTCACTAAATAAATAAGTCAGGAGCATATATATCCTATATCACAGAAACTACTATACCATTTCCAACCCAATTTGGTACATTCTTTGTTTGCACATTGCATTCTTATGTTGTAGTGTTAAATGGGTGCAATCAGAATCCAACCACGCCTACTTCACCTATATTAAATTTTTAAATGCCACATGAATATTTTACTTTACTCTGTATATATCAATTACCAATAACAATATCGCAGCAAACCTTTATATAAAGAGTGCGTTTAGGCTATGAACGAACGATGTGCTTTATGTGGGTACCTGCCCTTTGTACAGCCTAACTCCATAGTGCTCAAAAACACAATGAATCAATAAATATAATACAATAATAATGGGTTTATCAGCGCCCCGCCAGTGATAGCTTTTTGCTAAAACCAATCGGTACCGATCGGAATTGTGGAAATGGACACAATAACTACCTTGGTATCGCTCGAGGCACATCTAACACCTTTGTCGGGTGCCTACCGTAATGAACAGGTTGGAGCGAATCCCAATGGGCTCCTGCTCCCGTGGCATCAGATTAAAGTCTCCAGTCGAACCTCGTAGCCGGGACTACTTTCAGTAGAGCGACCCATTCACCTCAGACTGGTAGCATTTGGCTTGAACTCAAATGATTGAAGAGGCATTTGCATAATACATTTAAAGCGTTATAAACTCTGTTAAAGCTAAGTACTATAGCATTATTTCCGACACGACTAAGCCTATTTTAGAGCAAAGTCTATTTCAAATGCAGTGCATTTCATGGATTTTAGTTGCCTTTTACGTCAGGCATGCCTTACCGAGGGTTATTCTTATCCCCCGACTCGCAGGGGATGTGTTTAGGGTATGTCATGTCACGTCTACTGATTGTCGATATCGGAGTATAACTTTTCAAGCCCCCATATACCGAATATGTGGACCCTGTGACTATGGCTGACTTTTTACAAAAAATATCGGTCAATCTGAAATTCAGAATGAATCTTTGTCTGATAATATTGCGCAATTGTGTCAAAAACGGGTAAAATCGGGTTTGGGAAGTACTAGCGCCCATATACCTCATATAAAGAGTTTCGAACTTCCGGTTAACTTTATACCGTGAGATATCTTAGTATTTAGGTGAACGGATAATATTGGATATACCATAGTTCAATGTCGAAAATGCGAGAAATCGGTCCTGCGAATTACACCAGCTCCCATATACTACATATAATGATTTTCGTTATTCTAACAGACTTTATACCTAATATGTTGGTCAATGTGTGAGTTATCTTCGTAAAATTGCGTGGAAACATAATCTCGGGTATGCTTGGGTAATGCCAAATGTTACTGCAATCAGGCCAGACCTTCCCCTAGTCCCAATATACCCGATGTAGGGATTTCCGACTGTAAAGCTAACTTTAAACCCGATGTAGTGATTTCTGATTTTCTTCTTGACTTTAAAACGTTCATGTTGGACATGTATATGATATATGTGTGATATTTTACCGAAATTAAATGGTCAAGACAATAATGTGGTTTGGACCTTAGTATGAATGTAATCGGTCCAGACCTTGGTCTAAACGCCATATCCCCAATATAATGATTTCCGATTCTCTGGTTGACTTTTTATAGTCAACAAATTAAGTTTAGCTCTTATGGTGGAGTTTATATCACATTTATCATTTCAGTTAATTTTAATATAAATATATTTGAATATAAATAAGTGGGTCTATGACCTATTATATAAGTTTGTAAGGTACCAATTATGAGTATAACCCAACCACAATTTCATCTAGTAATACATGTTTTGACAACACCTGAAAATATTTCCCGATTTTGACCTTTGGAAATTGCGACAGTGTAAACTGTTCGGATACCCCCGAACTTAGTCCTTCATTATTTTTTAAATTTTATTTGTATTTTTAATTTGGACCTACACTCATAAAGTTACTTGAATGAAAATACTATCTTGGTATGGCATGATTGTTTGTTAGTTGATTAATTTATGTAAGCGCTAACTCGATCATCAATTAAGGTACCTAGTAAGTCGAAGGGAACTTGGGGTACTTGATTTATAATTACATAATTTGTTCATATAAATATTAAGAGTAGACAAACCGAATTGTATCTATGTATTTTTTTATCAACATACCTTTTCCCTGCTTTAAATCTCCGTCAAAAACGTACCACGTAACGAAAGGAACTGCCTACCTGAATTTCGTGTAGACCGTATTATCGATATTATCGCATCACTAATTTCTTCGTTTCGTAAAATAAATTTACTTTACAAACATGGACCTAATATCGAGTCTTATAATATTCAGAATGCTACTAACAGAAGAAATTTTAGAAATCGTTCCATCCTAGCTTAAAACCTTTTTATTTATGTGACGAGTGGTCTAACCGCAAAAACGAAATCACGTGCAATGCATATTTTTTCCCCGGCACCGTCGTTTACACATCTTTAGTAAAATATGCAAGTTTTTACCCTTTGAAGATATCAACAAGTTGGACTGGGGTATCAGATATTAAGAGTGTTACTGTTTTTTCCTACACACAGAGTATAAGGTTTTCCAATCGAACACTTTTATCTTGAAATTTCCACATAATCAATCCAACACCATTTTCAAAGCATTTTAATTCATTTGTCAAGGAACATTGCTGGTACAAATTATGATGCTGGACGAGGTCCATATGTATTACCATTACTAACAAATAGGTACACTTGTACAAATTTATATTTACTATACATATCTACTTACCAGCCTTTTATCGTTAGGTGCGGCGAAAAATGTACAATTTCAGTAAAACGGCAGTAACAAGTTAGAGTGGCAATCACCCACCCACAACAAAACGAATTTTTTTACTTTGCAACATTTTACCGAAATTAAATGCTGCAACACCATTTTCCATCAGCATTTCAAAATTTCAAAGAGAATTTTCGATAAACACAAAGGGCGGACGCTGAGTGATGTTTTACATGCTTTTCTATTTTGATTTTGCCTCGATTAACATGAGCATAATCGCCATAACCTATTGCTCACAAATCAGTCGCAAATGTTGGTGGCTGACTAAATGGCTGACGAACGCTTCACTAACAATTTTGACCACTTGCAGCTGATACATGGGCCACAATAGCAGCGGTTTGAACCACTACCAACTACTATGTGTTTGACCGACATAGAGCGCCGCCGATGTGATCGTGCAGCTGTTTAAATTTGCGGTAATTTTGTGTCGACCGAAATGCACAGAAATCAAAAACAATACAAATCGATGTGATTTTTACAGTTAGTGATAACTCTCAGTCACTAACATACATAGATATGATCTGTTGTATTTTGATGCCTTTATGGCCAGATCACTTGGCCATTCCCACGCCCAGCGTAACTTTGAAAAGAAGCCCAGCCAGAGTGTAAGATGTTTTCGTTGAGCACAAGCAACAAAGGGGGGTGAAATAATAGTTTTCAAACTCTTAACTGCTAATTTTTTCGATAAAATAAATATTTTACTAGACAAAGTCAGATACATTACAAAAACAAAATTCAATTATATCTAGAATGAATGCATTTCAAATATATGCGGAGATCCCTTGGATGAAGCAGATCCTTGCTTCTTCTTGCAGCCATCTAATCGTGTTCCATTGATTTGCCTCTTGTTTCTTCGAGGAAAATTATCAGATAAATGCCACAAACAACACAAACACCCGTACAGGAGTACATGGTAATGGGCAGGCCATAGTTGTAAAGGAACATGGGATAGAGGTGTAGCGCGCCGAACACACAGATGCTCATGAAGACCATGCTGATCGCTTGAGCTTGACCGCGAATCTAAAAGAATAGAAGAGGCTGAATTGGTTTTAATAATTTTTAATCCAATAAAAGTTATTCCGAGTACTAACTCGGAGTACTCGATTTCTGGTATTCTCATTTTATTTTCTTTTCATTAATTTCTCAGGTTTTCTTTTCCGAACTCTGTTATTTACTCACCTTTGCCGGCAATATTTCCACAATGATCGTATATGTTAGTCCAACAATACCGAAAGCAGCCGTATATACCACCAACGCCATTAACACCAGCGGCGCCCAGTCGAATTGTGCTTTGGTCGCTTCATCGGTGTATTGTACGAAAATACCGAAAGCAAACATGGACGCAGCCATGCCGGCTGTAGAGGAAAGCAAAAGTACTTTCCGACCAAAACGTTCCACCAGTACCGTCGATGTCACCGTTCCTGCTATCTCCACTACGCCCATATATATCGTGCATTCGTTGGGATCCATCGTCGAACCGGAGGAGGCAAAAATGGCGGACATGTAACTGACGAAGACAAAGCTGCTTGAGAACTGGTTCAGAATGCACACAATAAAGGCGGTGAAAAATTTAAACATGGCCGATTTGGTGACTACAAGAAGAAGAAGAAATATGTTGAAATACATTCACCGTTCAGGTTGTTAAGAAAATAAAGATTGAAATGGAGATTAGAATTATGATTAAATGGACTCGAAAACAAAATAACTATAGTGGTCTAACATACACATGAATGTTATTACTTACAAAAGTCTTTAATTGTGATAGGCGTGGCCAGCCCACCAGACAGTACAGCCATTTTAAGTTCTTCGAATTCGGTGGTCGTTGGCAAAGTGGGTCTTGGGAGTTCCAAATCTCTATTATATTTTTTATGCCAGCTTTCTTCTAATTTGGGTAGACCCTTGTAGAAATTGAAGGATTTCTCAGCCCTTTCAGTACGTCCACGTTTTAGCAGATATTGGGGTGTTTCCGGAAAGATCAAGCAGGCCACAAAGTAGAGAATGGGCAAGACGATTATAATGCACGGCACCAAAAAGTAATCAAAATATGCGGGCAGCGCATAGCCAACCAAAATACCGGTGCTGAGGAAACCCATCGCCATGGCAGTAAGGGCGCCACGTATTCTAGAAAATTTATGACAGTAAATAACAAATTAGGAATGACTATAATAAATATAAATATATTTCAGTACAATAAAAACCACATTTTATACATAAAATTTTAAAAACGTGTCTGCATGTAAATGTGTAAAAATAAAATCAGCTTGTCACAATAGTTGATCACAGTTTTTTTCACACGGACGGAACTAGTTCAGGCCGATTAGATAAGATTAAAAAATCGCTTTGTGTTTATTTATCTTTTCATGTCAAGAAATGTGTAGATATCGACAGGTTCAGAGCTATAAATTTGTTTTAGCTGGTATAATATAAGTTATCTCTTTCTTATTTCATGAGATTTTCAGACTTTAGAATAGCTTATACTGCTCACTTTTATTAAAATAATAAACCTAGCACTGTACTGGCACCAAAACCAAGCCATATCCTTACTCAACATAAATTTATATTTCCATCCTTATGTTATGTTGTGTGAAAATGGGCAAAATCGCATACTGCCTATAAAAAACTGCCTAAAAATCAATTGTAAAAGATCAAAGTAAATGAATGATCGCAAATTAAAAGATGAGTTTTTTCATAGTTTTTCAGTGTTTACATATCGACATAAAAGTTGGCGCACAACCCGCACAATTGCCAAACATTTTACTGGAAAATGAGGTCAATTATTACAGAAACTTAATGTTCAAATAAAATATAAATTTTGTTAACCAGTGTTATTTGTACTATCAACATTTCTACTGGTACAGTGGCTCAAAATTACCGAGTTGCCGTGGCCTAGGTATTTATGTACAATATAATATGTGCATTCGCATATATATACGTACGTACAAAGCTATATACAGGAAAAACTTTTATGATTGCTGTCATTTTTCGAGGTTTCTATGGTTCGTCATTTATGGTTTCTGAGTAGAAGTTATTTTTAAATTTTTGTGAAAAGATTTCATATCACCGAAATACAAAAATGATTATTCGCTAATTGCTCATTTGGTTTAGTTATGAATGTTTGCATGTATCATACTTACTCTTTGTCTGATAGCTCGCTAATGAAAATAGGTATGATAACATACATTCCGCTGCTTGTGAAGCCAGCAAAAAAACGTCCAGCATACAGATAATCAATGTTTTGTGCCGTATAGCTCAGAATCCAGAAAAGCTGTGTGAATTAAAACTCAATGTCTATTAAAAATTATTCGTTGAATGAGTTATGTACAAATGTGCTTATTTGACCAAAATTTTTACTTCAAAATCCCTCTATTCAACGAACACTCCCTTTTGTCAATTTCGCCCATCAAAATAAATCCAAATTATACTCACCATATGTGGTATAGCCAGCAAGTACATGTTGAGTTTCCTTCCTAGCCGATCCAGAGTGAGCCCAAAGAAAATATTGCCCGCCAGAAAGCCAATACCAAAAAGCGATCCAATCCAGGAAACCTGATCGGTGGTAATTGTAAAGCTCAGTGGCGATTCGGGCGATTGCAGCACTTGTATAATGGGAGACAGCCAACCCAAACTGATGCCATGGGTGAAGGTAATAATGTGGGCTGGTAGTTGGTGAAAATTATAGAAAATGTAGGTATTTGCGACTTAAACACCATTAAACTGCGCTCTATTGCGGCACTAAAGTAAATTTAAATATTTTAGCCATCGCCATAGCTCCGATTATACAAAATTTTAAATATAAATGCTGCCGATTGGAATCCGCAAATTGCGCTGTACATCTACTGATTTGTTGGAATTGATCAAGTATATATACATCCATACAAAAAAGAATGAAAGCAGCAAAAGCATTTTAATCTTCGAAATTTGGTTTTCACATACACTCAAATTTTTACATCGAGAAATCTTAACACCTTTCAATTAAAATTTTCACCAGTGCTTCCTTTAATTTTATACTCACCTACAATGGTAACCAATATTTGCATACGATAGCGTTTGCTCCAAATCGATAAACCTTCCGAGATGGTCATCTTGAATTGTATTGTTAATTATGCTTAATTTAAAAGGAAAAAAAATCATTCAGCGGTTAGCCCTCTTTTGTTTCGAGCCGAAATCTTCTTTAATGCGAAAAAATATATTCAAATCTGCACTCAGCCTCTAAGTGTTACGTCTGCCATATGTCAATATCGATAACTGTCAGCTACGGCGGCTTTTCAGCCCTCATTTTATACAAAATTATAGCTCAGTTTATCTTTATACTTAAAATTTTACACTTTTTGTTTGCGATATTTGCACAAACGGCAAGCAGAAGAGTAAGCACACACATATGTATACATATTAACACTTATATACTTTAGCATATAATACTATATATCTCAAATGAAGATCTGGTTAGAAAAATATTGGCCACGTGATAAGATAAACAAATTTACAGGCACATTGCAGATACTCATACATACACAGGCTGGTGCATCCAGATAATTTTTTTTTAAGGTCAAATTTTAAGAGTTCCTTTCATTGTTTAAAGCATTCGCTCCGGTGTTTAAAACTCCTACACAAATGTGCTTATTAAAAATATTTAATCACAAACACATTTACCATTGGATATTAGAGCAATTTGTTTGCAGCTCCGTTTATTCGAAGGAAACATTTTATTTTGAAAATACATCCCTGTGTATTCATTAAGGGAGGAGAGTAAGCGAATCGTATGCGTGCTCACTAAAGAGGATACAGAATAAATTTGCAAAGGTTTTCTCTAAGGTCCGAAGCAAGTTCTGGAAAATTATTTACATAACAGGTTATGTTTCCGGTACGGTGCTGTGAACGGTGTTATGAACTATGTTACAGTGTCTCAACAGAAAAATATACTTAAAATTTCAATAATTTGTAGATGAAATAAGGCACGAAAAGGATCAAGCGAATAATCTAGGGAAATATTGAGAATAAAATATTAAAGAATGTTTAACCAAGTCAGGCCTTAATAAAAGTAAAAGGCTTAAAAACATTTAGGAGAAACAACATACATTAGTAATTACTGGACCAATTTGAACCGATATCATTACATAACATATCCTTGAGATTATTATATTACAGTTTGAAAATGCGAAATCGAGGTGCAGCCATGTCTTCTTCCTTGTAACATCATTTTAAATTCTATCAGATTTTTGCTTTACAATAGATAAATCAAGCACCAACGAAGATATTGGAATAAAACTTAGCACAAACTAAGCCATCTCTCATCTAAAATTTTGCGAAATTACCATACCATTTCAAATCCACTACTAAATATGAGGAGCTCTGTCTTTATACCGAAAATATCGCTCAATTTTTGAAATATGTTAATAAAATTATGTGTGCATATAATCTCGCAACATGCCACACAGAGTATAATAGTTTTTTCATCTAATGGTTGTTTGTGACCCCTGTAATTAATCAAAATAGATTTAGAGTTATGCACACGTATTAAGGTGAATATCAGTTCCGGATGTCTGACTGGCCATCCGTTTTCCCGTGAAAGCTGTAATTTTAGTAAAAATTAAGATATATGAATAAACTTGGTACATGTATTCCTTATCCCTTCAAGAAGGTTGGTGCTGAAGATGGACGAAATCGGACTATTGACACGTCTTGTATTAACCTGATATCCTTAAATCTCAGTGGGAAAATGGGTAAAATAGTCAAACTTAATTCCCACATAACACAATTTCATCTGCTTCTTTCACTTTTACATTATATAAATCAAACACTGAAGAACATGCCGAAATAAAATCTGGTGTAAATAGTATTTTCAAGACATGGCGTCTCTCAGCTAAGAATGGTCGAAATCGGATTATAGCTTTATAACTTTTCAAGCCCCCAGATACCGATTATGAAGACCTCGGTACCTACGGCTGACTTTTACCGAAAGAGAGATCCTGAGATAATACTGACTCCTGAGAGTAATTTATTCTTTCGTCAAAAGTTGGTAAAATAGGGTCAATAATTCTTCTCTAACCCCCAATTAATTCCGGTTGACTTTATACTGTGTATAGGCGCTAAAATGTAAGATATCTAACAAATAAAATGAACACATAATATTTTGGATATACCATAATTTAGTGCCAAAAATGAGCGAAATCGATAAAGGAATTACCCCAGCCCACATTTGCTTCAATAATGAAAATCGTTATCCTAGATGACTCTATGCCGAATATGTCGGTCAAGTTCCGGAAATATGTTATCGAGCATACTTAAGTTTAGCCAACATTACGACTCAATATAACCGACGTACTGATTTACGACTTTCCAGCTCTCTTTAAAGCGTTTATGTTCAATAATATGTGTGATATTTCGAAGGAATTAAGTGTTTCCTTATGGTTAAGATATGTGATTAAGAGCTGAATATAAATAAAATTGGTCTAGACCTCGGTCTAAACCCCTTACCTCTAATATAATGATTTACGTCCCTTTGGATTTTTGAGTATAGATCGCAAATATCTCCATAGAAGAAATCTAAAATATGGCGAAAATTTTATAGATACCAACACCCTTCTGCTATCGTGAGTAAAAATTTTGGGGGTATTCCGCTTTTAATAGAATTCGAAATTTAAATCAATGTTTGAATTTGAACAAATTTTGGTAGATTAACAAAGAAAATGAATGAAATGAAATTAAAAAAGAAAATGTCTGAAGATGATGAGGTAGAAACATCTTTGCACTTGTTTTTTTATTGCCCTGATATTCCGAGCCCGCATTCACTCACTCATTTCTTCAGCTGATCTGAGAGATTTTGATTAACTCAGAACTTATCGTGGATATAGAGAAAACCAAAATTTTTTAAACATAGAATTTCCCTTTCATTGGAATATTTAAGGGAAGATGTTTTTGCATCTGTTCGGTACGGGTTTGTTCTTGACAGCTTTCTGTTTATACAAAAGTTACAGCTCCTTCAGTTTCTCATTTCAAAAATTGCACATTGATTCTTTCGGTCCCTTTCGAACCATTTTATATCATTTTGAGTTTACATCACATATCTATCAGAACCGTCATAACTTTCAGGCTTTATTCCAGGCTTTCACTTCCAAAACTGAAAGTCTGTCAATAAAGCCAGACAAAGAACAACAATAATGCAACCAGAATCAGTGTGGAGTTCTTTTGTTTTGCTTTGCTTTATCTAAGATCCATTTAAAAATAAATTCATAATCGTTTTACGATCAAATGAGTGCATGCCATAAAACCAACTCTCGTTTAAAAAGCGAACTTGCTCAGTTGCTATTAATGTTATTTATAAGTTTATTTTTGTGATCTCACTATGTAAATGGGATAGATATATATAGATAGATAGATATGGATGTGACATGTGCCAAAGAATTGTTTACACGCTAATTTCATATAATTTTATTGCATTAGTTGTAATGATTCAGAAGAATCTACAAATTATCGGTTTTTTTTACTAATTTTCTACTTATTAATTTTGGATAAACTTCTGGGTGCTCCAACGGTAGAACATGCTGAATGAAAAAGAAATGCACAATATATTTCTGTAAACACTTTTGAATCAGTCTAGGTCTTTTTTAGACTTGCAAAAAGTTCGGGTAGGTTCATCCATGATGGACCATAATACCTACCTACTATAGGAGAATTGCTGCGAAGCCAATTTGAATATCGACGAAAAACCCTGTGAAGTAGAAACACGTTCGACACAGTGTACAATTGGTACAGCTTTCTTATGCTCAAATATTCATTGAAAATATGATGTACGCCATTAAGATGTCTACAGCTCCAGCTCTCATACATCTATTGTACTGCACTTGTCCAACATTCAATCACATCACGGACTTTTTTCCAAATATGCACAGCAACTAAAGGGTATATTTAAATGATAATTCCTGATAATCTCATGAATAACAAAACTTCCTCCTATTCGTAAAAATTTAGGAAGTTTCTACGTTTTTCTGTTAAATAAAATGGTATTTACAATGTTACTTAATCACTCAAAACTTTTCAACGATTTTTTTAATTGTAACTTGTATAAGCTACTGAGCGCTACCATAGCGAACCGATTTGAGTAATATTTTTTTTTATTGTTGAGGGTAATGCTAAAGAATATGGATATCAAACAAAAGCCTACAACAGGTTATTTCTGTCGGACTTTTTTGACGTATATTTACAAAAAAAGATAAAGATTAAAAAATTTTATAAATTATATGGGAAATCTTTTTAGATATATATAGGGATATTTCACTACTATATAGAATGGTACGAAAGGGCTGCATAACAATTCGTTTAAATTTGGACAATGGGCGTGGCACCCGTCACGTTTAGGTGCAATTCTCTATCTCAAGAACGCCTTAACCAATTTCAACCAAATTAGGGACATGACGTATAATTGTATTCTTATGTTACTTTGTTAAAACGGGCGAAATTGGATAACAACCACGCCTACTACTCATATAAAAACATTTTAATTTCATCTGATTGTTTCACGTTAAAGCAGCTAAATCAAGCACCAATTAAGATATTGGACGAAAACCTTTCACAAACAATGCCTTTAAGATATTCCACCTCATGCGTAAAAACGGTCGAAATCGGTTTATAATTTTTCAAGCCCCAGATACCCAATATACGGACCCCAGTGTCTATATCCGACTTTTTACCGAAACTATCAGTTAACCAGATATCTTAATGAAATTGAAGGAGTAAATTTTTATCATAATAATGTGATCTGGTGTCAAAAATGGGGAAAATCGGGTAAATACTTCCCCTGACACCCGTCGAATATGTAGGTCAGTGTGTGACTTATCTTCATAAAATTGAGTCTAAACAAGTTCTCTAGTGTACTTGAGTAATGACAAAAGCTAATGCAACCAGCCATACCTTCCCCTAGGCCAAATGCCCAACTTGGACAATATGTGTGAGATTTTAATGAAATTAAGTGGATATGTTTTCTTAAACATAATGTGGTTTCTCGCTAAATATGAAAGACATCGGTTCTAGTCCTTTATTCCTTATATAGCGGTCTCCGTTTCTCCGGTTGACCTTTTCGTCATGTATTCACTATATTTTATTATGACACGACCTTATGACACGAAGCACCTGTGGTATAATTTAATAAGATAACAAATATGATTGTAATCCAATCACGGTTGCAATTGAATATTGAATGTTGGATTCTTTTGCTGAAGTCTTTAAATATAAAGCTTCCCATTACCTGAAAGCATTTCCCTGCTTTTAGTTTTGAAAATTACGAGAGTATAAAATGTTCGGTTGCACCTCAACTTAGCCCTTCTTTACTTGTTTTATTTTGTTATGGTTTAAAAATAAGGTGTTGTTTGAAAGATATCTAGAGTAAATTTTCATAACCCGTGTTTTTAACATTAAGTGGGTTAGTACTTCTAATTAAATATTAACCGTCTCTATTTCTTATTCCACAAACTCCATAAGTCATTCATAATTAGTTTTTCAATCCTTAGCCATTGATTTGCACTTCGTTTCTGGCATAAATATTAGCAAATAAATACCGGTAATCACACACGAGCTAGCGCACGAATATATTGTCATCGAAATGCCCAAATTAAAGAGAAAATATGGATACAACTTCAGCGTGATGAAAATAGTAATGCTGCCAAACATCATTGTAATCGACTGAGCCTGAGCGCGAATCTTAAAAACCGACAAAGAATTAATCACAATTTTAAATAAACTTCCTTCCGGGTCACACTATCTTTGTGGGTAGTATTTCAATAATTACAGTGCAGGTCAGCGAGATTACGCCAAAAGAGGTCGTTGCGGGAACAAATGCTACCGCCAACAGTGGAACCGACTTGTGCTCAGCTTTTGTTGCTTCATCGGTGAATTGTATAAACACACCAAAATCGAACATGCCAAGCGCCATACCAGTGGTCAAGGCCAACATTAGTGATTTGCGGCCAAATCTTTCCACCACGATAGATGTTCAAGAATCATTAAAGAAATTAACACAATATTAACAAACAAGGAAGATCTCATTATTATCGCAATTAAAAGACTCTGACTACTTCAGATATATTAAAATATTAGGGTTGGGTTTAGTCCCATTTTGTTAAGGAATTAGAAATTCTGATTTTCTAATTTTCAGGATACTTCATGACTGGAAAATTGTAATGGAGAAATAGTGACAATAAATACAAAGAAAAACCCCAAAACTCACAAAAGTCTTGCAGTGTAATTAATGCTGCTTTTCCTTCTTGCAATTTCGATACTTTGAGCTTCTCCTGAGAAATTGAAAGCATTCTCCGCTTCTTTCAGCTGACCTCGTTGCAAGAGACTCGTTGGTGTGTCTGGGAAAAGGGACAATATGACAATGTAAACTATGGATAGGAGAATGATGATGCATGGTATAAGATGGTAATCAAGGTAGGTGGGCAATATGAAACCGATTAGACCACTGCAACTCAGGAACACCATCGCAAACGACGTGAGTGCGCCGTGTATTCTAAGCAAAAAAAAATGTTATCGTACAAAAATTATAGAGTCACTAAAAGACGCTTCATAAAAATCATATAAGAGATAAGCGCAAAACTCTGATAATCGTGACGAACAGCTGTTCAAAGTTCAATAAATACGCAAATATATATTCACACAAAGCTACTTACATGCATACGTATGCCCATACTCATATGTTCACATTTATATATACACGAGTATATACACTTCTTTTCTATGACTTACTCTTTAGCGCAAATTTCACAAATAAAGAGAGGTCCGATTGTAAATTTAAAAAAAGCGATGCATAGAGATACTTGACACTCCATGCGAAATAGTTGAAGATCCAAAAGAGCCGTTCATGAAATAAAAATCAGTTGAAAATATGTTACGTTAGAGAATATAATTTATTTATTTATGGAAATCAAATGATGAAACCCAAGTGTATATTTGTAGGAAGGATTTGTGTCTGAATAACGTCGCGAATTTAATATATGGCAAGGTTCGGATGCTACCGAGGGAGAGCCAAATTTCATCAAAGTTATTTCCTTAAACTCCCGTAAAATGTTGCACAGATATTTGAGGATATCTGTTTGCCTGTTCTCTTGTCGGGCTTGTCAGACACATAGGTTGATATTAAAAAGTAAGGAATGGCTAAGTTTGGGCGTAATCGAACATTTTATACTCTCGCAATTTTCAAAGATTAAAGCCGGGAAATGCTTTCAGGTGCTGGCAAAATTTTATATTAAAGAATTTTGCGGAAGAATTCAACATTCATTATTCGACGAAACCGTGAATGGATTGCAATCATATTTGGCATCTTGTTAACTTATATTACATGACATAGACCCACGTACTTTCATTGCTATAGTTTGCTTCCCGTTCGAGATATATGCGATATGAGATATATAAGTGATATATGCGATATACACTCATCCAAAGTGGCTAACTGAATATATTAGATATATGAGGAAAAAGTCAACCAGAGAAAAGCAAAACATTGTATTAGGTATAAGCGGCTTAGACCATGGTCTGGACCGGTTTCATTCATATTTAGCGCGAAACCATATTATATTTAAGAAAACATATCCACTTAATTTCATTAAAATATCATACATATTGACCACCATAAACGGTTTAAAGTTAGCTGGAACGTCGGGAATTCTTATATCGGGAATTTTTTGGATAGAGGAAGATCTCCACTGATCACATTAACTCCTTTCACTACTCAAGTATATTAGAGAACATGTTTTTACACAATTTTGTGAAGGTAACTCACACAGTGACCAACACATTCGGCATAAAGTCCGCTAGAATAGCGAAAATCATTATATGTAGTATATGGGAGCTGAGATAATTCGTAGACCGCTTTCACACATCTTCGGCAGTAACTATGGTACATCCGATATTACACGTTCACTTAATTTTGCTAAGATATCTTACAAATGGACCGAAATGTATGGTATAGTGTCTACCCAGAGGTTGATAATCATTATATTATGTATAAGGGGGCTAGGGGAAGTTCTTACTCGATTTTATCCATTTTAAGCACATGAACACACTATTATCAAAAAGAAACGCTTTCTGAATTTCAGTAATTCAAGTAATTTAGTATATGAGTTACCCCTTACCCCTTGAATTACCCTTATATATAGTATAAATTCTACAGGGAGGTTGAAAATCCTTATATTACTTATATGGGTGCTAGGGGAAGTATCTACCCGATTTTTCCCATTTTTGACACCAGATCACATTGTTATAATTTAAAGATAATCCAATTTCATTATAATATCATAATCCAATTTCCAATATCATTACAATATCTTACATATTTCCCGACATTTTAGATATTTTCTATAAAAAGTCAGATAGAGACACTGAGGTCCTAATATTGGGTATCTGGTGGATTGAAAAGTTATAATCCGATTTCGTCTATTTTTACGCATGAGATGGCATATCTTGAAAGCACTATTTGTACAAAGTTTGATTTTCATATCTTAATTACTGCTCGATATATCTACTTTAAAGTGAAAGGATCAGATGAAACATAAAATTGTGTTATCTGAGAAGTAGGCGTGGTTTTTATCCGATTTCGTTAATTTTTGTCACGGAGCGTGACATAAGAATACAAATATAATGTCACATACCAAATTTTGTTGAAATCGGTTAAGGGGTTCTTGAGAGATGGGATTTCTCCCTAAAGTGGGCGGTGCCAAGCCCATCATCAAAACTTTACACGGATTCCTATGTAACCCTTTTGTATCATATTTCCTGCAAGATTTAATGTTTCTATCGTGCTCCTTTATCGATTTATCGCACTTTTAGTAGTTTTCAACATAACTTTTGTATGGGAGGTGGGCGTGCTTATTATTAGATTTCACTGGTTTTCGTGGTATATGAGGAGAGGCTCGAAAAACTTACTCGGAGTAAATTTGATTGATATAGCTTTAACGGTATCTGAGATATATATATTTAACCAATGGGGGGGCGGGGCCATTCCCGCTTTTACAAAAAATTTTGCCCACAGATGCCCTCCCTGCTTGGATCCTCTATATTAAATAACACGTTTATATCTTAATTTTCTGCTCAGTTATAGCATTTTATCTGTTTTCGATTAATGGCATTTTGTGGGAGTAGCAGGTGTCCAATTACGCCCATCTGCAATACCAACCGTCTTCCGGTGACAAAGAATACGTGTAACAAATTTCATCAAAATATCTTAATTTTTACTCAAGTTATCGCTTGCACGGGCGGACGGACGGACAGACAGTCACTCGGATTTCAACTCGTCTTTTCATCCTGATCATTATATACGTCTATATCTAACTCGATTAGTTCTAGATGTTACAAATAACCGTTAGATGAACAAAACTAATATACTCTATCGCAACATGTTGCGAGGGTATAAACATGTTGCATATAAATTCAATAATCGTTAAATTTTTAATGGATTACTATCATATTTACCATATTATTAACATATACTATAGGTCATAGATTCTTAGTTTTCATTACTACATTTTGCTTTATGTCCTAGATATTTATAATGAAATCAACCTAACTAACAAAAATCGATGTATTCGTCAGATTAGTGCTGTGAAAGGCATTTGCCGATATCCCTAATTTTTTGTACTAAATGACTACTACTACTACTGAAATAAAATATGTTTGAATTAAAGCAAAAGGATATCGAATCAATAAAAGATTGGAGATGATGATTTTTATTCTTCCATAGATGATTTTACTGCCTAGTTGATTACACAGTAGAAAGAACGAGTCGCTGAATTTTTTCGCAATCGTTTGCGTTCATACTTACTTGAAAATAGGTGGTTAGGATTGCCAAAGATGACTTCTTTGCTACAAATATTGTTTGGTCATTTATAATTATCTACTATAGGAACGAATAATTAAAATATCATGAGGCGTTTGTAACTTCGTTTAATATGTATTCGTATTGGGAACACATATATATTGTAGAACACAGAATTCAGTAAGGGACATTGTATTTATTACTGAGAATTTGTCAAAGGATACATGTTTGTTCTCTTCCGATGCGAGCCGCCATGAGGCCAAAAAATATGTTGCCGCACAGTGCACCCAATCCCAAACTAGAACCAATCAAGGACACATCTTTAATGTCAACTGTGAATTCTAAAGGGCTTCGAGGGGATGCCATATTAGCAATGTTGGGGAAAGCCAGCCAATACCAATGCCAGGAGAAAGCGTCATAGCGCGAGCTAATAAAATGGACGGCAGTTTTATTTAAATATTTCATAATACAATATTTTTTTCTCTAATATATTAAACCTATAATGTATATATATGTATATTTAACATTTCATAGAAACAATTACAAGTTCAAACTTGGGAATCATAGAATAAGAAAAACAGGGTTTATGATAGAGGCTCTTTATGATAGAGAATTAATAAGAAAATTTATTTAATATGCCATATAATAATGGTTAAACTGCGCATCTAACCGGACTACGATTAGAAGAAATTGGTGCAGTCTTATGCAATATCTTTGTAAAAATTTTGTGATATCTGACTGAGTATGGCTGGTGTACCTTTGACAATTCGAAAATGGTCCTATAGCCAGATCCATTGATAGAGAATAAGTAATACATTTCTTTATTCCGCCACATGTTGCCACAGAGTATAATAGTCTTGTTAACTTACCAGATGATTTTAACACCTAAAACTAATCGAGATAGATATAGAGTTATGCATATAAAAATGATCAGAATGACGAGATCAGTTGAATTCCGAATGTCTTTCTTTCCGTCCATCGTTCCGATGACTTAGTTAGGTTGATTTTAATATAAATATTAAAATGTAGTAGTGAAAAAATTACTCTATCTAGAAAAAGTCTATTACTTTTATGGTAAGTTAATAAGATGTCAAATATGATTTTAATCCATTCAAGGTTTCGTCGAATAATTAATTTAGAACTCATTTGGAATATTGTTTAACCGCCTTTGGGCCTCACAAATTGTAAGAGTGTAAGATGCTCGGTTAGATCCGAACTTACCCCTTCCTTACTTATTGTTATTTTTAGATAAGAAACGCGTTGGTATCGGACTCGTACAAAGCAATCAATTTTTGTTCTTACATTCAACGCTGTTTGCGTGAATCAATCCGAAAAAAACGCCCGGACTTGCGGAAAAACAATTTATGGCTTTTGCTCACTTTTTCTTCGCGCAATTCTGCTCACACTTCGTTGCTTGTTCATGAATTCTTGGCCAAAAACAATACTGTAACTGACTTTTTCCTATTTCCAAAAATAAAGATAACCTTAAAGGGCCGTCATTTTACAAGTCTAGATGACATTGAAAGCGCCTCACTGAAAGGGCTAAAGCTAAACTCCCAAAAATCGAGTTTGAGAAGTGTTTCAACGATTGGAAGAAGCGCTAGGATAAGTGCATAATATCAAATGGAGACTGTTTTGAAGGCGACAACATTAATGTAGACGAACGTGTAAATATCTTTTTAGAAACGTTCCCGTAACACGTATATAAGCGTATAAACTAGCAAAAGATTTTGGTTTTTTTTTCGGTGTCTCTAATTTATCGACTAAAACCAACAATTTTTAATAATATTGTGAAGTGAACATGTGTCCGAAACCAACAAGTTGTCTATCATTCTTTGTTTTTATCATTGCAAATAAATAGAAAGGTTCATGGGGGAAAATCGGAGTTCAGTACAAAAACTCTCATTGACGAAAAAAACAAACCAAGTGGATTATTTGCTTGTGCGAAACCGATATTTAAAGTCCATATCAACAATTTTTATACTCTCGCAACATGTTGCTACAGAGTATATTAGTTTTGTTCACCTAACGGGTATTTGTAACACCTAGAACTAAACGAATTAGATATAGACGTATATATACAAATGATCAGGATGAAAAGATGAATTGAAATCCGAGTGACTGTCTGTCCGTCCGTCCGTGCAAGCGATAACTTGAGTAACAATTAAGATATTTTGATGAAAATTGGTACACGTGTTCTCTGTTACCGTAAGACGGTTGGTATTACAGATAGGCGTAATTGGACATCTGCCACGCCCACAAAATGCCATTAATCGAAAACAGATAAAGTGATATAACTAAGAAAATTAAGATACAAACGTGTTATTTGGTACAGAGGATCCTAGTAGGGTGGGGAATCTGTGGGACAAAATGTTTGTAAAAGTGGGAATGTCCCCGCCTACTAATAGATTTAATATATATATCTCGGAAACCGTTAAAACTATATCAATCAAACTTACTCCGACTAAGTTTTTCGAGTCTCTCCTCATATACTAAGAAAATGAGTGAAATCGAATAATAAGCACGCCCACCTCCCATACAAAAGTTATGTTGAAAACTATTAAAAGTGCGATAAATCGATAAAGGAGCATGATAGAAACATTAAATCTTGCAGGAAATATGATACAAAAGAGTTACATAGGAATCCGTGTAAAGTTTTGATGATGGGCTTGGCACCGCCCACTTTAGGGAGAAATCCCATATCTCAAGAACCCCTTAACCGATTTCAACAAAATTTGGTATGTGACATTATATTTGTATTCTTATGTCACGCTACGTGACAAAAATTAACGAAATCGGATAAAAACCACGCCTACTTCTCAGATAACACAATTTTATGTTTCATCTGATCCTTTCACTTTAAAGTAGATATATCGAGCAGTAATTAAGATATGAAAATCAAACTTTGTACAAATAGTGCTTTCAAGATATGCCATCTCATGCGGGAAAATAGACGAAATCGGATTATAACTTTTCAATCCACCAGATACCCAATATTAGGGCCTCAGTGCCTATATCTGACTTTTTATCGAAAATATCGTAAATATCGGGAAATCTGTAAGATATTGTTATGAAATTGTAGGAGTAACTCTCTAGTATCAAAGATGGGAAAATCGGGCAAATACTTCCCATAGCCCCCATATACCTAATATACGGATTTTCAACCTTCCTGTAGACTTTATACCACATATTTCAGTCAATATGTAAGATATCTTAGCAAAATTAAGTGAAAATGTAATATCGGATATACCATAGATTGCCGCCGGAAATGTTTGAAATCGATCTACAAATTATCCCAGCTCCCAATTACTACATATAATGATTTTCACTATTCTAGCAGACTTTATGTCGAATATCTGGCCGACTGGCTGGCTGTGTAATTTATTCATATTCATATTCATATTTTCATAAAATTGCGTGGAAACATGTTCCCGGACATGGTTGAATAATGAAAAGAGGTAATGTGGTCAGTACAGATCTTCCTCTATCCCAAAAATGCCCGATATAAGAATTCCCGACTTTCCATCTGACTTTAAACTGTTTATATAGGTCAATATGTGTGATATTTTAATGAAAATAAAGTGGATATGTTTTCTTAAACACAATGTGATTTCGCGCTAAATATGAATTTCGGTAGGTTTCGGATATGGAAATCGGTCTAGACCATGGTCTAAGCCGCTTATTCCTAATATAATGATTTCCTTTTCTCTAGTTGACTTTTTCCCCATGTATCTAATATATTAATTAAACCACTTTGTTTAATTTAATTAATTTGGTAGATTTTAATATAAATATCTCGAACAGGAAGCTAAATATAGTAATAAAAGTACGTGAGTCTATGGTCTGTATATAAGTGAATAAGATACCAAATATAATTGCAATCCATTGACAATTTGTTCGAATAATGAATATTGAATTCTTCCGCAACATTTTTTAATAAAAAGTTGTGCCAGCACCTGAAAGCATATCCACGCCTCTGACACACATGCACACACTCCTGCACATTGCGAGGGTATAAAATGTTCGGTTACACCCGAACTTAACCCTTTCTCACTAGATAATTATTATTTTTATTATATTATTATAGTATATTATTATTATATTATATTATTTTATTTGTATTTTTATTTTTTATTTATTTTTATTGTTTTTTATTATATATTTTTTTATTTACGAACGTTTTTAACTGCATAATTTACCAAAATTTATCGTCAAAAAAGGGTTGCTCTTATGAAATTTTCAAGTAATGATTACTTTCACACTCAACGATTAACCTCCTCCCACCCAACCGACGCGAGGGGCTCAACCCACATACATTCTTAATTAGCCGAGTCATGAAAGACAATAGAGTTTTGTAAGCGTCGATATCTAAAACTGCTCAGCTACAGAAACAAAAATTTCAACAGTTAAGATTTAAGAATAGCTTATAACAACTTTATATGATCTTATTTATTAAGTAAAAATTATGTATTTTTTATTTTAGCCTTGAAAAGTGAATCTTATAAATCAAACGTGCTGGAATGAGAATTAAAAACATGACATATGCGGCGGAATGATTCGTTTAGTTCAAAATTTGATCTACATGATTTGATATGAACCGAGATATTAAATTTAACTTCAGGCAAGAGAAAAGAACTACAAACTGATTCATTCATGAGTTTCACTAAGAACATTATGCCAAACATTTTCCTACGACTAGCGAGTGTAAGAAAATTTTTAAGTTTCAAACGACTAATATATGGAGGAGGACATAATTTAGAATCCCACCGGTAATGCCCTAAGGCAAAAAGTTTTGAAATGACTCTAATTTGTCAGAACGGATTTAGTAACTAGGGTTCCATACCACAGAGTCCTATTCTAATATAGGTCTAACCGAAGTTTTAAAAAGTGTTTTTTGTGAAACATATCTTAAATATTTACATTGTCTATTGATGCATTCATATAATTAAACTAATACTTAAAGTTGTAATAATTGTGCCTAAATGCTGAATTTCAATAAACTGGTAGTTGGTAAATAATTTTTCAAATTCTTTAAAATTGCCAATATTAATCAACTTGAAAAACTTAGTCATTTAACGCACAGAAATTTTGTAATTTCACAACGAACGTACAAATCGACTAAACGAATTTAAATTCTAATGAACGTCCTTGTTTTCCATTTCTTTGTGCTTCATTTTACGATTTATGTCAAAAATTTGAGCAAGGCTGTCAAATATTTAGAGCAGTGCTTCCGACAAATGTTAATTCGAGGTTGTTATTTGCACTTTTAAGTATACTGTCTTCAGTAGTCTTTCGTAAAGTAAACTCGTCTTATTAGTATCTAACGCAAGTGTGCCGGCGACTATAAACCATTATCCTTCTGTAACAGGGGTATTAAACTTGAGGCCATATACAAAGTTGAAGGATGATCTTTAAATACCGACAGCCTGAAATAAATGTGTAGAAATCTGGATTTGCTTTCGAATAACGATTTGTTTGGAAAATTTTTAGGTAAAATCTCATGAGATTATACATAAGATATTGACATCTTAATCCTTAAATATAATATAATGAGTTGTTTGACATACCTTTTTATGTAAATATTATTATGAATGCTGGAATTTCTTCACATTTAGGCCAATAACTTAACACTAAAACCATTCTAAGTGATTTGATAAGCAAATTACACTATACTCTATTCTCTATACTTTCTATTTGAGTATGAAATGTCTCGAAGTGTTTTCAGTATTAAAACTGTTTTAACTGTTACTGCTTTACGCTATCTGTACCAGATTTGGCATACTCACATTAGTATTGTCATATAATAAAATTTGATTTAATATTAAATACCGCAATGGGCTGAAGAAATTAGAGATCAAGAAGACAAATGTGAAAAAGCTTTTTTAGACCGATAAATTGAAGAATTTATGCTATGAGCTAATCACATATCCACCGTATTCGCTTGATTTAGCCCCCAGCGACTTTTCCTCTTTCCCAGGCTCAAAAACTGGCGCCGTAAAAAAAATTTCACTGAGTTTCAATGAGTACGATGGAAATAATCGTCTATTTTGAAGGCCTCGTAGCTTCACACTATCGAACGGGCACCGAAAGGTTGGAGGACGGTTACAATAAATTGATTACTTTAGATGGAAATACTGTCGAAGAGTAAACCTATATTTTCAATAAAATGTACTTTCATTGTTAGACGTAAGGCTTTTCAGCTGTATATCAAAATATTTCACATATGAAATGTATGTAATCGAACTTAATCTCACTTGTATCTCGGAAATTTTTTGATTTTCCTCGTGACGACTTCAAACTCATTTGACACCCTATTCCAGATGTCAGGTTATATGCTCTCAAGTCTAGTTCGTCAGTTCTATGTTAACCAAGTAGGAAAGTGTAAGTGAAAAGAAATGGATAGCACTATGAATTATGCGTAACTGAACATTTAGTGTTTGTTACCTTTTTTTAAATGTTGACTTAGTTTCCTATTCTATAATGATTATAGGGGTTAGCACTTCATTCAAGCGAAAGTAAGAAAGTAATTCGTTACCCAATAACAATAACAATTATTTATTATTTTTACGGATATTTCCGCCTGAGCGTTTTATTTTATTAAAATTGCTTTAGTTTTGTTTAATTCCTAATTGCTCACATACATTTCATCGCACTTACCTACCAACATAATCAAAATCTGCATGCGACAGCTTTTTCGAAAAATTGTTAATCCTTGCTTGCTAACCATCTTTGATTTAATTTTTTATCCCTTTTTTCTAGAGTTTCTAGGAGAAAGTATTTAACGAAAATTAGAATTTTGCTTCACTCGATTAGGTGCGAAAAAGGACAGACAGTATGGCAATACTTCATAATGGCAATATGACCGCAATTCTATTTAAATACTAAATGCCATAACATTTCAGAACTAGCAAAGTTTAATTTGTAATAAAAGCTCTACATCTAAAAAGAAACGTTTCATATTTTTTAAACTAGTTTTAAACAATCACAGGTTTGAACTCGTCAGTAAAGCTTAATCTAGAAATTGTTGTGCCCTGTTATATAACGATTGCTATCGGTAAATGAGGTTCTACCTGTCTACATATATAACACTTAATTTACTTCTAATTCTTTTATTGCAATCATAAAAAAAAATTTAAAAAAATTTTACCGATTATTAGTTGGTACTAATGTATTGAAATCACATATTGTTTCCTAAAAACAAGTTTAATTGAAACAACCATTTTGAATAACTATTATGCTTCATTAAGTGTTTTCAAATTTATCGCAGTCTTATTCTTGACTGGTTTTTCCTACCGGTCTACTCAAACTCTCTATTTTGTGGCTATTGAACGTGGTACCCTGGTTCTTTAAAATTATTTGGCCATACAGTTTGGTAACCTAAACAACTATAGCCAATTAACCTAAATTTACATTTTGCTGTTATCGCAGTTGATTTGCCTATGAAAGACGAGTAAGACACTTTCCGTGGATACCAAACAAAACTTCATATATAACCCTGAGAATTACAGAGTAAAACACGAAATGCTCTTAGTTAAGTATATATTTTTATGTTCTACGTCGAAAGAATTTTAATATGTGCAACAGTGTGTCTTGAAGTGGCCTTAAGACGTGCACGAGCGTGAAGGAAGATAACATTCTTCATTGGAGTTGGAGCTTGCGACTATCGGAGTAAGCGTAGGTGATAAAGCCTCGTCCTACGACTTATTCCATATACTCGTATATTGCGATTTGAAAGTTATCAATTTACCTTTTATATTCTTTGTATCCCGAAATTAATTAAGCCTTACATATTCAATTAATTAATTTAGATTTTTTTACTGCTCGATTTAAACAAGTTTGTTTGAGTATTTTACAAAACGATACAGATTTGTAACTTATTCTTTAGTTTTTGTCCATTGATTTTCCTTTCGTTTCCGGCATAAATATGTACAAATATATGATGGTAACTACAGATATTGTAGCAGAGGTATACATTGTGGCGGGAATGCCCAATTCGAATAGGAAATAAGGGTATAACTTCAGAATCACGAACACTAAAAGACTCAGAAAACACATCGAAATTGATAATGCCTGGGGACGGATCTGGAAAAGAAAAATATGAAGGAAATTTATAGAATTGGTCAAGAAAGAAAGTTTTTGGATATATCCTAGGATTTTATCGTAGGTACGGTAAAAGACATATAGTTTCATTAAATGTTATTGCGTTAATTTAATAAACAAAAGCAGTTTTCTACAAAAAATCTTATACTCCTATTATATATTAAATTACCTTCACTGGCAATATCTCTACCACCATGGTGAAGAAGTTTCCAAAAATCCCATACGCCGAAGTGAATACCACAACCACCATAAAAACAAGTGGTAACCAATCATATTGAGCCTTCGTAGCCATATCGGTGAACTGCACAAAAGCGCCGAAACCAAACATGCCAATAATCATAGCGGTCGTGGCAGAGAACAACAGCGCTCTTCTGCCAAATCGCTCCACGAAAACGGTAGCGAAAGACGTACCACATATATGTGATACGCCCACAATTGTGGTTGAGAAATACGGATCTATTGTAGAGTCGGAAGCGGCAAATATTGAAGTCATGTAGTTGAGGAAGGCGAAGCTGCCCGACAATTGATATAGGATGCAGAGCACAAATGTGTCGGCAAATGCTTTGAGCGCTGACTTTTCAACTGTAACAAAAAGAAATTTGATGTACACGTCATTAGAATTTAGAAATAATTCACAGAACACTTACAAAAATCATTTATCTTTACTGACACATTTTCGTTTCCTGTCAAAATTATCGTTTTCAACTCTTCGAATTCGTTTTGCACTTCCGTTGCCATTTTCGATTCTTCAACGCTTCTACTCGCCTGTGGTTTCTTCTCATCGTCAATGCCTTTGTAGAAATTGAATGCTGCCTCTGCTTCGGCCAGGCGCCCACTCATTAAGAGGCTTTGAGGTGTTTCTGGGAAGAAGCAAAATATCCCAACGTAAAGTATGGGTGGCACTAGTGCAATACACGGTGTTAGGTAGTAATCGACTTTTGTGGGCAGTATAAAGCCGATTAGAACACCGCAACTAAGGAACATCATGCCCATGGACATGAGTGCACCACGAATACTGTAAAGGTTTTGGGTTGAATTCAATAGTCTCTTTATATGGATAAAAATGATTCCTCTTACTCCTTGTCTAAGATTTCGCTGAGAAATATCGGCCCAATAACGAATAAACCGCCACTGGTGACACCCGCGAAGAAGCGTCCTGCATAGAGACACTCTACGTTTTGCACAAAATAATTTAAGATCCAAAAAAGCTGAGGAAGCGAAGTTTCAGAAGATAATAGCGCATCAACAATATAACTGATGTTTACTCACCATATGAGGGAATGCCAATAAATACATATTAAATTTGCGACTTAAGCGATTGACAGTGAGACCAAATAGTATATTTCCACTCAAAAAGCCGAAACCGAAGAGTGAACCAATCCATGATACCTGATCTACAGTTATGGAAAAACTTAATGGTGTCTCAGGCGATTGAATTATTTGCACCGTGGGTGACACCCATCCAATACCAAGTCCATGAGCAAAGCTCATAATGTGATCTGCAAGTGATAACAAAAACTAATTTAACGGGAAGTAAGATTATATGCAAATTTTGCTCTAACTATAAGAAAATTTTCTGTCTTTCTTTTTCTTTAAAAAATATTTTCATGGTTACGCGATAGGGAATGATGAGATGGAGGCTCCAAGTCGTACCGTAATGTTTGGAGGGAAAACACTTCTTCTACCAAAATACTCTTCTTCCACTCTTATTCTACTTTCCGAAATCATTCGGAGTTGCTCAAATAGATATTTTGAAAAATTTTGTTTTTTCCAGAACGCTTACTTCCGGTAGTTAATAAGACTCCTCCAATTTATTAGCTCTTGCTAACATTTTAATGAATTTCGATAGTCCGGTTGACCTCACTATGAATTTTTCGGACAATAAGAGATTTTTTCAAGGAGAACTTTCGTCGCGTCTTTTCGTATTTGTGCAGGCATCTCGATAACGTATTTGATACTTTTACGAGTATATCCTTTGACCTTGCAAGGATATATGAAGCGTGGTTCTTGTGTACATAGCAGAATGCAAGTTCAATTTTTTCTTTCGCTAAATAATTTGCGATCTTCAATCCCATTTTCTTAATTGCTTCACAAGGGTCCACCAATATAGCAATAGTCTCCATTTAGATCGTTGTCATTCAGTGAAAATTACTCTTGGTTGTCAATCCTTTACCTTTTCATAGGATCTTTCAAGTTTTGTTAGCTTTGCTGTTTTTATACTCTCGCAGCATGTTGCAAAAGAGCATTATCGTTTTGTTCATCTGACGGTTGTTTGGAGCACTTAAAACTAATCGAGATATATATTGAGTTATATTCCGCGCGACTGTCAAGCGATAACTTGAGTTGAAATTGAGATATCTTGATGAAACTTGGCACTCTCAGGTTGGTACAGCAGGCGGGCGAAATGACAACACTGCCGGCCCCACAAAATGCCGTTAAACGAAAACCTATAAAATGCTACAACTATGCTCCCAATTAAGATGTGAAACTGGAATTTGATACAGAGAAACACTATAGGGAATGACACCTATATTTTAAATTTAAAAACGCTGGGTTTGGCCCTACCTCTAATATGTTTAATCTATATATCTCACAAACCAATAAAGAAACAGTCGTCAAACTTGCTGAAGACAAATCCTTTCAGGACCTCCACAAACAGTGCGAAACCAAATGAAATAGGATAATAACCACGCCTACACCCCATATAACGGTTATGTTGAAAACTATTAAAAGTGCCATAACTCACTGAATAAAGATGCCAGAAGAATTAAATTTCACAGCCAAAATGGTTCTTAAGGGATTCAAAGGAATGGGTGTAAAAATTGGACATTGTGTGTCGCACCGCGCAACTTTAGGAGAAAGTCTATATCTCAGGATCTACTATACCAATTTCAGCCCACTTTGGTGTGTCTCACTATATTTGCATCCTTATTATATAGTGCGAAAATCGAATTGCATCCACACCTACTTCCCATATATTACAAATTTAAATTCCATATGATTCTTACACTTAATCAATCACCAATGCAGATATTGGAATAAAACTTTACACAGAGAGTGCTTTTAAGGTATGCCATTTCACGTCTAGTATTTGTCGAAATCGGGAAATCATTTTCAAGCCCCCCAGATACTAAATCGGTGGTCCTCAGTTCCTTTATCTGACTTTTTACCAAAATTTTCGGTCAATCAGTTACATATCTTAATGAAATTCAAGGAGTATCCTTTCATAATAATAATGTTCCCTTGTGTCAAAAGTGGTGAAAATCGAGTAAGTGCTTCCCCTTCCTAATATAAGAATTTCAAACATCCGATTAGCTGATCGGTCAATATGTAAAACAGCTTAGCAAAACAAGGTGAACGTTTAATATTGGATATACCATAGTTTAGTGCCAAAAATGTGTGAAATCGGCCAACGAATTATCACAGCTCCCATATACTTCATATTTTTATTATGCATACATACTACATATTTTCGCTATTTTAGCAGACTCTATTCTGGGTCAGTGTGGGAGTTATCTTCAAAAAATTGTGTGGAAATATGTTCTCTACTGTACTTGAGTAATGCCAGAAGTTAAAGCAATCAGTCCAGACCTCTCCTAGCCCAAATATATCCAATATCGTGATTCATGAATTCCCAACTGATTTTAAACTCTCTATGTTGGTCAATTGGAAGTATTTTAATGAAATTAAGTGAATATGTTTTCTTAAACATGATGTGGTTAGAGTTAAATATAAATAAATTCGATAAAGACCTTTATCTAAACCCCTTATTTTTATCATAATAATTTAAATTTCTCTGGTTGACTTTTTCCTCATGTACCTAATATAGTTAGTTTAGCCACTTTGGTTGAGTTTATATCGCATAATTGGTGTATTCAAAAAATAAAGAGAATTTCCGTTTCAAAAAAAATATTTATTCATTCGTCTACATTAATGCTGTCGCCTTCAAAATAGTCTCCATTCGATATTATGCACTTATGCTAGCGCTTCTTCCAATCGTCGAAACTCTTCTCAAACTCGATTTTGGGATAGCCAAAATGTCACCTGTACTTGTAAAACGACGACCCTTTAAGAATCTTTTTATTTTTGGAAATCGGAAAAAGTCACACGTAGCCATGTCTGGCGAATAAGGCATCGTTCTCCTTATTGACCGTTTGACCTGAGGCAAGAATTTATGAAGCACTATGCCATTAAAGTCGAAGAACACAGTAGAAGAACATTTCCGTTATTTTTCGAACACACCGCGTACGTCTCAATAGAGTTAATTTGGAAGATTTTAATATTAATAACTCTGACACCAACCAAAATATAGTAGTGAAAGTACGTGAGTTTTTGACCTGTAATATAAATTAGTAACATACAAAATATGACTGTAATCCATTACGGTTTTGCAGAATAATGAATATTGAATTCATGCGCAATATTTTTATACCCTCGCAACATGTTGCTACAGAGTATATTAATTTTGTTCACGTAACGGTTGTTTGTAACACCTAGAACTAAACGCGTTAGATTTAGACATTTATATACATAAATGATCAGGATGAAAAGACGAGTTGAAATCCGAGCGACTGTCTGTCCGTCCGTCCGTCCGTGCAAGCGATAAATTGAGTAAAAATTAACATATTTTGATGAAACTTGATACACGTGTTCTTTGTCACCGGTTGGTATGTTTGATGGTTGGTATTGCAGATGGGCTTAATTAAATAACAAACGTGTTATTTGATGTAGAGGATCCAAGCAGGAAGGACATCTGTGGGAAAAAATTTTTGTAAAAGTGGGTATGGTCCCGCCCTCAATAGGTTTATTATATATATCTCGGAAACCGTTAAAGCTGTCTCAATCAAACTTACTTCGAGTAGGTTTTCCTAGCATCTCCTCATATACTGAGAAAATGAATGAAATCGGATAATAACCACTCCCACCTCCCATATAAAAGTTGTGTTGGAAATTACTAAAAGTGCGATAACTCGCTGATTTCAACTAAATTGACCATTGACCACGCAGGAAGTGGCATTATATTTGCATTCTTATGTGACCTTATGAAAATCGACGAAATCGGATAAAAACCACGCCTACTTCTCATATAACACAATTTTAAGTGTCATCTGATACTTTCAGTTTAAGTTAGATAAATTGATAATCAATTAAAATATTGGAACAAAGCTTTCCACGAATAGTGCGTTCAAGATATGCCATCTCATGCGTAAAAATAGTTGAAATCGTATTATAACTTTTCAAGCCCCCAGATACCCAATAAATGGACTTCAGTACCTCTATCTGACTTTTTACCGAAAAATCGGTCAATCTGTAAGATATTGTAATGAAATTGGAGTATTATCTTTTCATGACAATAGTGTATTCTGGTATGAAAAATGGTGAAAATCGGGTAAATACTACCCCCAGAGCCCATATAATGTTTAATTCTTCCGCAACATTTTTTAATGTAAAGTTGTGCTAGCACGCGAAAGAATTTCCCATCCTTGATCCCTGCGTATTGCGATAATATAAAAGGTTCGGTTACACCCGAAATTAGCCCTTTCTTACTTGTTTAATATAAAGTTTTGCCAGCACTGAAAGTATTTCCCCTTCTTTGGTCCTTGCACATTGCGAGAGTATAAAATGTACCCCAGAACTCAGTTCTTCCATACTTGTTCTGTTTGTGTCTTAAAGATTAATTGTAATTGAATTCATATTACAAACACACAAAGTTTCGTAACCTGTAAGAATTGTTTCCAGGAGCATCAATTGTATGTGATGAATGATTAGCATCATTAGCATAACATGTGATACTAATATATTCGGCAATGGTTTCTCTTCCTCAACTAATGTGTTTGAATATTACAAGTTTCTAGTACATTAAAATAATTCATATTAACTCACATGTAAGCGCAACCAATATCTGCATGCGATACCGTTTACCAAGTAATGGTAACTTCGGGGTCAACATATTTTATTTATAATACTCGAAACAATAAAAAAGTATTTAGAAATTAAAAGGAGAATCCCACAATTGCACAAAATTTATTAACAAAGCCCCACAGATCCGCAAAGTGCGACAACGTGCACTTGTCACCGGTTATCACTACACTAATCAAATCTCCAACCACTAAACGAAATTGCCACCAGCTTGATTCTTTTGTAGGAAATAGTAACTAAACTTATAAGCAACTTAGTTTATCTTTAGAATTATAAATAACACAACATGGACTGATATTGTTTGTCTTAGAGCGTGAATTATAGTGATGATTAGATTCCTTGCAATGAATTTTGTCTTTTTGTTAGTTTTCATGACAATTATTATAATTTTAATAAACTTAAGCAAACTATAATTTTAATAAACTTTTCTGCATAGTCTGGTGTTAGGCGTTTGGATACACATATGTGAAGTATTGCGGAAATGTCGTGAGGAACTAACTATTTAAGCTTAATTAGCATATTCTCCAAAGTAAACAAATGTTACACCCTAATATATTACTGCTCTTCTACGCAGATTTCTAAGCCGTGCAGAGTAATAACATTAACATTTATTAACTGCCCGTCACTCCAATAATAACTCGTCTAGACATTGAGTATTTAAGTAAATGAGTAAGACAGTCGTCAACGCCGACAATGAAAGTGCTTTCAAAATAATAGGTATAAATATTTTCCTAAAGTAAGTTTTTATTAGATGCATCTGTTCCATATCATTTACTACCAAATTCAGAGGCTAGAGTGCCCTTAAGGAAATGATTCTTCAGTCGAACAAGTACTCATATTAAGACTTTGTCTTATTTAATCAGTAACCATTTAGAAAAAGGCTATTGGGAAGTAGTCTTCAATTGGTCACTTGTGAAAGCAATATTCTGCAATCATATAGAAAGCTAATGGATAATAGAAAAGAACTTTACTTGCCATATCTATGAGCACCTCAACAAAATTGTGCGAATGGATAAAATGAAAAAAATCAACAGCATGTTATCATAAACTATTCAAATAACATCAAGTTATTTACCCAAATATTTATTTATTTACTTAAATATAGAGACGATACTACGATGACGACTTACTCGTATACTATGCTCAAACAAGCAACTTAATTGACTACTTCGCAACGGTAGAACTTATCACGTTTCAGTTATACCACTTTTAAAACGGTTTTGGTATTATGAAAGGGAGTAATGCACAATAAATATACTTTTTATTGATTCTTGTTACTAACGAACTACAAATTCAGCTAAAGAGAGGTTGTTGAAAGGGAAAATTGATACTTTATTATTTGAGTTCTTTAATTTGAAAGCACACTATTCGCTGCTCTAATACTTTTCTAGGTGATCTCGCTCAGATCACAAATTTCTATTACAAATTTGTAAGTTAAAGCTGTTATTGCTGCTTGATCCACCGGTATTCTGCAAAGCTCTTCCTCGTATTGCTTGGTGATTCCTACCTTTGTCTCACGAAATGCGTTGACTTCCTCATTTCTGACTGCTATTTCATGAGACGTCTTGGTCTTCTTTGGTGGCATTTTCCAAGGTATTTTCTCATTGTCTTGTGACCCTTTTGGTGTTTCCTTTGAAACTACTTTATGTAATAGTGAATTCAGCACGAGAGAGAAAGTTCGAAGGAAGCGAGGAGACGATGCATATTGTTATTAATGAAATGCTGGGGTGGAAACATTGATTCTATAAGCTATTTTATTTTCCCTGCTAATGCAAATATTTAGTCTCGTTCCATTTTATGCTTCTTCACCTTGTTTGGTTTTCACCATAGTTTTCTTCTCATGGGACTACGTAAGATTTGAGCATCGTTTAAAGTGAGTTGTTTCATATTTCATATATATTTCGGCGAATTCTTTCATATATTTTATACCGCCATCGTATCATTGGAGCCGGAGACAGGCGCCGAAATCAGTTTCGTACTGATGCTATAGGGATTTTACAGTTTGACTTCTACTTAACGGTCGTTGTCGTCCGCCCCATCACATAGAATTAATATTAAAAGGTTGCAGTTGAAAGTATTCTAAGCCGTAATGTTTTGATTAAAATGTTGATAAAAAATTTTTTTCCAAAAGAAAAAAAAAAACAGAAACCTTACAAACATTACCTCATCTTATTAATTATGTTCCAACTTTAACTAGATAAATATAATATCTAAATGCCAAAAAATCTTTGATCATATACGAAGTTAATTAAAATTAATTTCTAATCTGCGTCCATTGATTTTCCTTTCGTTTCTGGTAAAAATATATACAAATATATAGTGGTAACCACACATATTGCCGCTGAACTGTACATCGTAGTGGGGACGCCCAGTTCAAATAAAAAATATGGACATATCTTCAGTATGATGAATACTAGTAAACTGAATATAGTCATTGTCATAGATAATGCTAGAGTGCGAATCTGCCGAAAAGAAAAATAAAATAAAATCAGCAAAAGACAAGTCCAATAAAGAAATATAATTTGATATTAAAGTAGAATTTATGTAAACATTTTAAGAGAAAACTAAACCCATTCTATTAAATTCGAATTCGTCAAAACAGCTATGACTTTTCTTTGTTAAACCTTATTAGACCTTGCTGGCCCAAATCTGCATTCAGATCTTACTACAGCGACATATCATTAAATATAAAATATGGTATAATCTATACCAAGACGTCCAAAAAAGTTGTATGGACTGCCACGAGTCTTCATAAAAATAACCCTTCCTTATGTCGGTACCGAATGAAGATTCATGTAAAAACCTTCCAACTTTTATCAGTTCTAAGGGAAGTGGTTGGTCAGATTACATAACAGACGAATTCTGTACAAAGTGTATAAAATGCACGAATTATCTCTCTTATGTAATACTTAATCCACTAGTTTGGTGTAAAATGTGTACGACTTATATATTTATAAGTAATATATTAATTATATTTAATATATTTTATTAAAAGTTTTTTCACAGCAGAAATAAGCTAGGAGTTTCACTGTTCCTGCTCAGGGGTGGCCGCTGTTAAAATTGTCGGAATTTTAATCAAACCCAGGTCCTCCTAGTAATCTATTAAAAGAGGTATTTCTTAAAGCAAAAGTTGTGACCTGTAAAACTCACCTTTGCTGGCAAAATTTCAACCAGAATAGTGAAGAAGCTGCCAAAAAGTCCACTAGCTGTAAAGAAGACCACAATCGACATGAAGACAAGTGGTGTCCAATAATACACTTCAAACATCTGGGTATCTGCGAGCTGGATAAAGACGCCAAACACAATCATGCCGACTGCCATGCCTGTAGTCGAGAAAAATAACAGCGCTCTTCTACTTATATGCTCCACCAATAGGGTGGCAACGCAACAACCGATTATATGTGAGACGCCAACAATATTTGTACAGAAGTACGGATCCATTACCGAACCAGATGCGGCAAATATCGAGGTCATATAGTTGAGAAAAGCGAAGCAGCCCGAAAATTGATGGAGAATGCACAACACAATGCCTTGAGCAAACGCCTTGAGTGCAGATTTTGTGACTATATGAAAATAAGTACCAAAGAATATTGCTGGGATATTAAGGAAATATCCTATATGGATACTTACAGAAGTCATGCATTGTGACAGGTTGGCTGGAGTCGCCCTTTAAAATATTTGTTTTTAGCTCTTCAAATTCCCTTTCAACCGTTTGCGATGCTTCTATGCTAGAGCCGAACGACCGATTTTTCACTCTTCCTATGCCGTTATAGAATTCAAAAGCCGCTTTTGCTTCTGTAATATTATTGTTTTTTAGCAGACTTTGCGGTGTCTCCGGAAAGAAGCAGAGTGCTGTTAGAAACACGATTGGAAAAAGCAATGCTATACAGGGTGTCACGTAGTAGTTGAGTACTGTTGGCAATACGAAACCCGTTACAGTGCCACCACTGAGGAACAACATTCCCAAAGACATAATAGCGCCACGTATGCTGTAGTAAGAGCCATTAGATGAAACAATAAATAACACTAATAAATATTATTTAATTATCTTGCACTTCTCACTTTTTGTTTAAAATTTCGCTCTGAAAAATCGGCCCGATCACGAACAATCCACCACCACTGACACCAGCGAGGAAGCGTCCCGCATATAGATAGTCGATATTTTGCACAAAGTAAACCAATATCCAGAAAAACTAAGGAGAAAATACATTCTTTAGTTTATAGTTCAGTTGCAAGTAGTTAACAGTAAGGTATCTTTGTACCTCAGTTATTTCACTTACCATATGTGGAAAGGCCAATATATACAAATTGAATTTGCGTCGAAAGCGATTTATGGTTATCGCAAACAGAATGTTGCCAGCCAAAAAGCCAAAACCAAACATTGAACCAATCCAGGAAATCTCTTCAACGGTGACGGAAAAATTTAACGGTGTTTTCGGTGATTGTATAATTTGCACTATCGGTGACAACCATCCCGTGCCGAAGCCATGTGCGAAATTCATAATTTGAACTGGGATGCAAAATGAAAATGAAATTGAGCCAGCATGGCGTGATATAATAGGTTAGATGTTTACAATATGCTAATGTTTGATTAGATGATGTCTGGCTGATTCCCAAGATGCATATCATTTATAGAGGAAAGACTTAAACCCATCACAAGGATGGCTGATAAGGTGATATCCAAAGTATTTTAGTCGTGACAAAGAAGGGATAGTCAAGAAGGAAGTGTTGATTCGACAATGATCTGTTAAAATCTTTAGAACTAGATAAGAACACACTAAGCTCGCGATTTTCATCGGACCGGAAAGAGCTCTGTTCGCAAGTGCTGGTGGTTTACGACAGTGGTCGGCATGAGAGGAACTACGACTGTATGAGTGAACACGAATGAAAAAACACCTTTTCAAAAAGAGAGGACAACAAATATGTAATCGTAAATTTTGAGATTTTTTTTCATTCTCTCGTGAAACAAGCTTTTTCGTACTTCTTTATTCATCTTGTATATTTTACGATTAAAAGAAATATAATGGACCCTAAAAACCTCAACTTTATCCCTCAAATTACATAAAACACAAAATGTAATTCATAACTCTAAAAGCATTCGTAATCATAGATTATTTCACACAGGGCACATTTGACTTAGCGGCACAACGGTGTGCGATGTTGCTTCGTTGCTGTTTCGACAACGACTGAACGATAGAGCGTAAGCGTTGGTGTGATGTAAGCCAGCACAATTGTGCTATGAAATGCCAACCACTGCTTTACGAGCGCTCGTTAAACACACTTGAGGCTTAGCCAGTCGGTAGTAAACCACATGAACCTGCTCTCATTTTGTTGATGGTGGGATAGAGGTGCCTTTCTTTGCTCAGCTTTACAATTCCCTACGATTCCCCTGTGATCAGACACACGCATACTAGTTTTATCATGAAGTAGCTCGCCATTTATAGTGATCATAAGCATTTCTTAACTAATCTCAAGCGCACGGTTAATGAGCTCATTGGCTCATATGGCGTGAGCCATATTTTATACGCTCGCCATAAGACTATCATCAGATGGCTTTAAATCAAAAAGGCTTTGGTAAATAAATACTGAATTAAACCAAGGATTTATCTTCGCAACTTTTGAAGGTTTTTCTCGCGACATACAGCAAGATGTTAGCGAAGTTTCCCGTTTTTTACAACATACATTTGGCACATATTAATTAATACGGAGAAATTCTTAAAAACAAATCCCACCAATAGGGAATGTTGAAAATATTTAAACCACATTTTCTAAGTTCCGTACTATATTTCCGTTAAGCACTTTCAGAGGCAGACAAGTCCAACAGAATCTGCTTGTTCATGAAGCAGTTCGAAATTAGTGAGAAATTTCTCATCCGTAAAACTAGAATTTTAGCTAATACTTATTTCTCATAAAGGACAGGCAACTATTTATTACGAGTATTTGCACTAAAGGGATACGAAATAATGTCTCTTTGGCAAATTATTTAACTAATCAGCACAAAAACGTTGACCTGGTAAATTAAAGAATCTGAGACAGATAACCATTAATCAATCCCTGTTGTCTCTATTTTGAAGAAGCGCTCCAAAATGTTTCGACAACTTGTTTATTCGAAAAAAAATATTGATGACGTTGCTGTATATTATTAAAAAAAAAACAGTTTTATGAGGTTTCCTAGCTTGTTCGCTTGTAAATGTACGCTACAGATCTTCATATTTAAATCTCATCATCATAATTAAATTTGGTCTTTCTAAATATCCCCGAAATGATTCTGTTTAGTACAAAGTCTCTAATTGATAGAGTTAAAAAAATATAACACCAACACAATTCAATCCTATTGTTCATTAAAATTACAGACTAGTTTACATCTAAACACCCTGAACTTACATGTGAGCGCGCCTAATATTTGAAGGCGGTATTGTTTTCTAAAAATTGACAATTTATTCTCCAACATTCTGTCGTTAAATCCGAACCGGCAAATATCGAAAAAATTACAAAAAAGCACTTTTAATCTCCAAATTCACTTGAGTTCCATCA
Organism: Bactrocera minax; assembly: GCA_021498325.1. Classification (NCBI taxonomy): domain Eukaryota; kingdom Metazoa; phylum Arthropoda; class Insecta; order Diptera; family Tephritidae; genus Bactrocera; species Bactrocera minax. Next base: position 2,630,911 of record JAKEEE010000028.1, on the reverse strand, counting down.
GAGTGCCTCACGGTCTGTACACATCGTCTAATAAACGTACACTATCATCAAAAAACAACTGGACTTTTTATAAGTGTAATATTTGAAATTTAAATTATATATTATTATACTAGTTTATCTTCGTAAGTATTATCAAACTTGGCTGACATTATTTGTTTTATATAAGTAATTAAAGCGCAATTATTAGATTTATAAATTCTTATTTTCACGACTATATGGGACTTATAAATTTCGATGCTGTAGAATTATTTAAGGGACTGTAGTAGAGTTGCCACTTTGATACCACTTTGCTAAGAATGCTAACGTTTACGTTTTTCGCGTGTAAGTGTCGAGAGCATTTGATGAATTATTGTTGGTTCTTTAAAGCTCGAGTTTTCTAGATACCTTTCTCATTTGCTTAGGAGGCGAGCAGTCTCTGTGCTCTAAGTGTTTTCAAATTTCCCAAGTATTACCAGGTATAAAGATGCCTTTCCAGAGCCCCCAGAGCCACTCAGACTATTTTCAAATTAAATTCAGCATTGTGTTCATAACTCATAACATATACTCAAAACAGCAACCCTAGTCCAAAATAATAATAAGATAAAACAAAATATATAATGCTTTAGTAGCGCATATTTGCCGGGTAATTAGCGAAATTATTTACATAACGAATTTTTCACTTTTATTATAAATACGAAATACAATATAAATGAAAAGTACCAATTATAGTTTATGATGACACATTTCGCTACATTAAACTAAAGTTCAAATATTTATACTATCGCAGCATGTTGCAAAGGGTGTAATAGGTTCGTTCACCTAACAGGTATATGTAGCACCTAATACTAATCGAGATAAATAAATGGTTATTTATCAAAAACAAAAACAAAAAAAAAGGGACGAGATGAATTAATTTCTGAGTATCTGTCTGTCCAACTATACCTTCATCTGACATGCGGAAATTCTGCTGGTGGTCCACGAATAACCAAAAGAAATTTAAGCTTTCGCCTAGCCTCGTATAATGAATTTGAGGACCTCCATCGTTAGTCTTGATTTTGTACTATATACATCAATCAGTATGTAAGATATCTTAACAAAATTAAGTGAATGTAGTATATTGGACGTATTTTGATTTAAACAGAAGATTTGTCTTTGGAACTATTTTTTTTGGGCAGAAGCGTACAAGCTCTGAAACATACAATAAGATAATACGATCTGAAATTCGCTGTTTTGACTGGAGAGCGTGTACTATTCCAAAGTTCTTCTACAATATATCTAAAATTATTAGAATTTTTGCAAATTAAGAGTAGCATATTCATTTGTTTTCTGATTGCAACCAAGTTGCGGGTCAAAATCTATTAAATTAAAGCTTTGTTGGAAAATAATGGTTACATGGTTTTAATAGATATAAGATTTTCTCCTGCACATTGAGAAGCCGAGGAAAAGGGAGGGTTATTGCTATGAATGGTCAATTTGAGCTTCCAATCTCCTGTGAATTGAGTGTATGGTACCATCTAAGTAAAATATTCTAAAGATATTTCGGAAGACAAAGTCAAAAATTTAGTAAACCTAGTGGTTACTTGCGGCAGATAATTTGACAATCGTTACCGACAAATCCTTAAGCCTTTTAAAGATAATACCAACATTTTTCATAAAGCATTATAAAACTTGTCAAACGAAAATTACACACTAAATAAAATATCTTCAGACATCTACACCTCTTATCTAATTGGAATTTTCAGGGTGGGGCAATGAGTTACCCCGAGTCTCCACTATGTGGTCTGGTTGAGGTGTGGCCTGTGAGAGTTAACTGGAATAGGTCAAAATTAAAATTTTAGTTGAAAATATTCGCTATTACCAAAAGGTTATTCTGATGTTATATTAAAACAAATATTGATTGGATTTAATATTTTGAATGCTTAATTTATAACAAAGAAGAAGAACGCCATCAGGTAACTATAAATTTGGTAAAACACATATACTCGAATGTATATAAAACAAGTAAGAAAGCGCTAATATCAGGTGTAACCGAACATTTTATACTCTCGCAATGTGCAAGGATCAGAGACGCGGAAATGTTTTCAGGTGCTGGCACAACTTTATATTAAAAAATGTTGCGGAAGAATTCAACATTCATTATTAGACGAAATTGTCAATAGATTACAATCATATTTGGTATCTTATTAACTTATATTACAGGTCATAGACCCACGTACTTTCATTGCTATAGTTTGCTTCCCGTTCGAGATATATGCGGTATGAGATATATAAGCGATATATGCGATATACACTCAACCAAAGTGGCTATCTGAATATATTAGATATATGAGGAAAAAGTCAACCAGAGAAAAGCAAAACATTGTATTAGGTATAAGCGGCTTAGACCATGGTCTGGACCGGTTTCATTCATATTTAGCGCGAAACCATATTATATTTAAGAAAACATATCCACTTAATTTCATTAAAATATCACACATATTGACCAACATAAAGGTTTAAAGTCAGATGGAAAGTCGGGAATTCTTATATCGGGCGTTTTTGGCATAGAGGAACATCTGCACTGATCACATTAACTCCTTTCACTACTCAAGTATATTAGAGAGCATATTTTTACCCAATTTTGTGAAGGTAACTCACACAATGACCGACATATTCGGCATAAAGTCTGCTAGAATAGCGAAAATCATTATATGTAGTATATGGGAGTTGGGATAATTCGTCAACCCATTTCACACATTTTCGGCAGTAAACTATGGTATATCCGACATTACACGTTCACTTAATTTTGCTAATATATCTTACATATTGACCGAAATATATGGTATAATTTGGCACTATTTGCACAGAGTTTGATTTTCATATATTAATTGCTGCTCGATTTATCTACTTTAAAGTCAAGGGATCAGATGAAATGTAAAATTGTGTTACGTGAGAAGTAGGCGTGGTTTTTATCCGATTTCGTCCATTTTCACAGCGTGACATAGGAATGCAAATGTTATGTCAAAACCAAATTTTGTTATCATCGGTTAAGGGGTTCTTGAGATATGGGATTTCTCCTAAAAGTGAGCAGTGCCAAGCCCATCACCAAAACTTTGCAAGCTTTTCTACGCAATCCTTCCCTATTCTATTCGCTGCAAGATTTAATGTTTCTGACGTATTCCTTCAGCGAGTTATCGCACTTTTAGTAGTTTTCAACATAACTTTTGTACGGGAAGTGGGCGTGATTATTATCGGATTTCACTCATTTTATCAGTATATGAGGAGGTGCTAGAAAAACTTAGTCCGAGAAAGTTTGATTGATATAGCTTTAACGGTTTCCGAGATATATATATTTAACCTATTAGTAGACGGGACCATTCCCACTTTTACAAAATTTTTCCCCACAGATTCATCATCCTACTAGGGTCCTCTATACCAAATAACACGCTTATATCTTAATTTACTGCTTAGTTAGAGCACTTTATCTGTTTTTGATTAATGGCATTTTGTGGGAGTGGCAAATGTCCAATTAGGCCCATCTGCAATACCAACCCTCTTACGGTGAGAAAGAACACGTGTATCAAGTTTCATCAAAATATCTTGATTTTTACTCAATTTATTTTTCATCCTGCTCATTTATATACATATATGTCTATATGTCTAACGCGCTTAGTTCTAGGTATTACAAACAACCGTTAGGTGAACAAAACTAACATACTCTCTAGCAACATGCTACGAGAGTATAAAAATAGCCAGGAAGAAACATCTGCTCTCGCACTGAATATTGAAAGGCGTATGAACTTTTCGATTGCTCATGTCAACAATCCAGCAGACGAAATTAAATTATGGTGTACTACCACGATGGACCAAGCAGGGTTTGGAGAAAACCCAATACAGTTCCATAACAAAAGAATATTACTCAATAGTAAAATTTGGCAGACTTTCTGTTGGTGAACTGCTTTTCTTCAATGATGTGATGACGAGATAGACATTTTGAACAAGTAAGGAAGGCCTAAGTTCGGGTGTAATTGAACGTTTTGTACTCTCGCAAATTTTTAAAGATCAAAGCCGGAGGCATGTTTTCAAGTGTTGAAAAAAATGCATATTAAAATATGTTGCGTAAGAATTCAGCATTCATTGCATAGGATTTTAATCAAATTTGGCAACTTACCAACTTATATTGTTTGTCATATAGACACATAGACTCACTTCATTTCATTGCTACGTTTTGCTCCGAAGTACTGTGTTTGAAAGATTTGTATTAAAATTAACTCAAATGATATATATTTGGTATAAATTCAACCAAAGTGGCTAATTTGCTATATTGGGTATATGAGAAAAAGTTAACCAGAGAGACGGAATTTATTATATTAAGAATAAGGGGTCGAGACCAAGGTCTAGACCGATTTCAATCACTTACAGCGATTATGTTAAACATAATGTTTAAGAATATATTGCAAAACATAAACTGTCGAAAGTCAAAGCCATAGTCGGAAATCTCTGTTTCGAGTATGTTGGAGTCAAGCGATGCTCTGGACTGAATGTAGCAACTTTTAACATTACACAATCATATTCCAAAATAAGTTTCCACGCAATTTTATGAAGATAACTTACACATTGACGGACATATGTCGAATATCTATCTATTCTATATACTATTTCTATATATATATATCAATATATCTATATATATTCTATATTCTATATTTATATCTATTATAAACAAAATCATTATATGTAATATATGGAAGCTGGTGTAATTCGTTGACCGGTGTCACACATTTTCAGCACTAAACTATAGCATATTCAATATTATACGTTCACTTAATTTTGCTAGATATTATACATATTGCCCGATAAATACTGTGTATAGTTAACCAGAAGTTTGGTTTTCGTATATTAGGTATATGAGGCCTAAGAATAGCATTGATACGCTTTTATTCAGTTCTGGCCCCGCGACACACAAAATGACCCAGAAAATAACCTTTCATTAAGATCTAACAGATTAAACTATAAATATGGTTTAAAGTAAACCAGAAGTTTGAACATATTATTTTAAATACATATCAAATATATGGGAGCCGATTTTATCCAGTCTTAACACAAGAAAACACTGTTATCAGCATGAGACAGTCTCAAAATTCCACTGAGATAACTCACATGCTTACCAATATTTAGATTATAAAGTTAAGCGGAAGTTCGAAATTCTTTATATGCAGAATATGAGCCCTTGGAGAAGTATTTACCCGATATACCAATTTTTGACACAAGTACACAATATCATCAGCCAAAGAGTTGCTTTGAATTCCAAATTTTGATCAATAGCTTCGGTAAAAATCCAACCATAGGCATTGGGTCCAAATATTCGGTATCTGAAGACTTCAAAAGTTATAATCTGATTTCGACAATTTTTAGAAATCAGAAGGCAAACCCCAAAGACACTTTTTGAATAAAATTCTGCTCCGATATCTTCTTTGTTAATTGATGCATATAACATAAAATGAAAGAATCATATGGAATTTAAAATTGTGATATATGGGAAGTAAACGTTTTAAGATTCCGATATCGTCAATTTTCTCACTTTAACATGAGGATCTAAGCACAATGTTACGTACTAAATTTGATTGAAATCGGTTTGATAGTTCCTGGGATATGGAATTGCACCTAAAAGCGGGCGACGCCATACCTACGGTCCAATTCTTACACCGATTCCTTTGAAACCCTTAATTATTAATTTTGGGCTGTGTTAAATTTTATGCTTCTGACGAGTTTCTTCAGCGAGCTATCACAGTTGTAGTAGTTTTCAACATGAGAGTCTAGAAAGACTTGTTCTGAGCAAGATTCGTTGATTTAGCTTTAGTGGTTTGTAAGATATATACATTAAACCTACTAGGGGCGGCAGCATGCCATGAACATTTTCAACCCACGGGTGCCCCTCCCTACTGCGATTGACTGAACCAAATTACAGTTTTGTATCTCAATTTGTTGTTTACGCCCGTCTGCAATACAATCACTTCAGGGTGCCAAGGAACATGTGTACCAAGTTTCATTAACATTAACTACCCAGAGTTTCGACTTTAACCGAATTAAAAATTTGTTGGTAGTTTTTGAAACAAAAAATGGCTAAAAGGAGTCTAACAAACAAAACCGATAAGCAATGCTATTCAGTAGAGGGTGGAACAGAATACCTCTAGTCATGTCTAGACGTGTCACCACGTGATTGCATCAATCTAAATGGCGGATTTAATAAACATTAAGTCAGAATTAACATTAGTTAGCTTAGTTGTGCTTTATATAAAAAATTGTTTGCATTTTGCAAAGAATTAAATGACAGCAAAATATTTTAGTTAAATCAAATTTTTTTGTTTTTTCAGTTTATGTTACGACTTTAGTAACTCTTTGCCTTAAATATATTTAAGATACATTCACCTTTGTATTATGAAAAAAGAAAACTGGAAATATTTATTTCTGTTACTGGAAATTAGGCCTAAAACTGAAGTTTCAAGTTGTTTTTCGTGTTGCAAAGAATTAGTTGACAAGTTGTAGGTTCCTAATCCTGCTCCATTGATTTGCCTTTCGTTTCGGGTAGAAAAATATACAGATAAATACCAGCAACCACACAAACACTCGCACATGAATACATTGTAACGGTAATACCCAAATTAAATAAGCAAAATGGATACAGCTTCAATGTTATAAACACTAATATGCTGTTAAATAGCATACAAATCGATAAAGCCTGGACCCGGATCTACAAAAAATAAATAAATTGTTTATTATATAAATTTATTCGCAGTCCTTTCTAACACTCACCTTCGCCGGGTGCATCTCTACGACAATGGTGAAAAATATACCGAAGACCCCATAAGAAGCCGTAAATACCACTAGCATCATGAATACGATCGGCACCCAGTTGTAGACGGCCTTGGTTTCTGCGTCGGTGAATTGCACGAATGCACCAAAACCGTACATACCAGCCATCATGCCGACAGTCGATGATAGCAGCAAAGGCCGACGTCCGAAGCGTTCGACTAACACTGTCGCCGAAAGAGAGCCCAATATTTGTACGAATCCCATGACGATGGCGCTAACATTTGGGTTAATTGTCGAACCGGAGGCGGCAAATATGTTCGCCATGTAGTTTATAATGGCAAAGCTACCAGACAGCTGATTGAGTAAGCATAAAATTGAGGCGGTGAAGAAATTGAAGAGAGTAAGTCTATTGACTGGTAAAAAATAGAAAAATAGTCGAGCAGTGAAGTATATGGAAGAACGAAGATTCGCATTTGTGTTTCAACCTACCGAAATCTCTGAGTGTGACAGGCACTGAGAGGCCACCTAGCTCAATGACAGCCTTTAGTTCTTTGAATTCGTTTATTGCTACAGACGATTGTGTAGTAAAGGATTCTTGGCTGCGACCTTGGCTGACCTTTGGCTGCGAATCAATATTTTTATAGAAGTTAAAGGACAACTCAGCCTCTTTCTCACGACCATGCTTCAGTAAACACTGTGGTGTTTCTGGAAGGAACAAATTTCCAGCGAGATAAATAATAGGCAGCACTACAATAATGCAGGGTATTAGGTAGTAGTCGAGATAAGTCGCCAATATATACCCGGACAGCAAACCTGTGCTGAAGAACATCATAGCCATGGCTGTGAGGGCACCACGTATGCTGAAATAATAAGAATATGAGAGAAAGACCATTCGAATTATTATACAATTTCGATATGTATTTCGGAACAATTTACTCCTTATCTGTTATTTCACTTATATAGACAGGCACAACCAAAAATATGCCAGCACTAGCGAGTCCAGCGCAAAAACGCCCCACATACAAATATTCAACACTTTGCACCAGGTAATTGAGTATCCAGAAAATCTACAAGAATTACTTTTTTTCTACAAAGTATTTAAAGTTACGGAGCTACTTTTTACCATATGTGGAAATGCCAAAATATACATATTTAGCTTACGGCCAAAACGATCCAAAGTGAGACCAAAGAACACATTTCCTGCTATGAAACCCAAACCAAAAGTAGAACCAATCCAGGAAGCGTCATCAGTAGTGACTGGAAAATCCAGCGGCGAAGCAGGAGATTGCAGAATATTCAATGTGGGTGAGAGCCATCCTAGACCTGCAGCATGAGCGAAGGTCATAATATGCTCTAGAAGAAGAGCATAATTTTTTTTTTCTATGAAACTAAAGTTGTTACTAATATAATTTATGTAGTTTTAAAGGATATTTTTAGAGATTGATAAAGATATGATTAATAATATTAAAGAAGCGAATGAAAATGTGGTGGATTGATATACCGATCGCTAGAAATCTTTTTCTAAGATTAATCAGCTAGAGATAGAGAGCTGAAATTATCAATTTTTCAGAAATTATACTTCAGCCACGCTCCCTTTAAATAGAATACCATTTTAATTGACTTCACCTTATTTTCCTACACAATAGATGCCTAGGGTATACGCAAAGATGATCCTAATTTATGGCAATTCTGAACCAAAAATAGTCGAAATTGGTCCATATCTTCTGATAGCGCTAGAATACCGAATATGATGATCTCGGTTCTTCCTCTTGACTTATATAGTATTTATCGGTCAATATGCGAATTACTTAAAATCTAGGTGAAATTACTCCATAAGTTCTATCCTAGCTGCTAGGTACTAAATATAATTATTTCCGTCCCTATTGTCAACTTAATGCTACATAACAAATGCAAAATATCTTAATAATATTTCGTGAGTTTATTTCACTAAGCTATGTGTGAGGTAAGGCCGAATATGGAATAGTCCGTACATACCTCCTCTAGATCATATATATCAAAATTTTTGACTTTTCACCATATTTATGGATCGGAGATATATTGACAAAATTAGGTAATACAATTAAGATAAATTTAATTGTTGCCAAAGGTAAATTCTGTTGCTAAAATTTGCTTACCGTGTTATTGGTATTAGGTCATGTTTTCCCTACCCCACATATATCTAATTTTATGACTTTATATACAGTAAATATAAGATGTATCAAAGCAGGTAAGTACATTACAATGAATATGCTATTATTCTATAGTTTAAATAGATTCAAACGGTCCATACTTTCTCGGAAGCCCATTTTTCCCGCAAAAATAATAATTTTCGTCTTTCCTCTTGATTTCATAACATTTACGGCTTTTTTTTGGCAGTAAAAGTGGACGAAATACGCGTTCACGCTGGCACAACTTTATATTAAAAAATGCTGCGGAAGAATTCAATATTCATTATGCGACGAAATTGTCAATGGATTGCAATCATATTTGGTATTTTATTAACTTATGTTGAGATTATAGACTCATGTACTTTCGTTGCTATATTTTTAATTTTGTGTCAGAGATATTTATATTAAAATCTACCAAATTAACTCAAATAAGATATATGCGATATAAACTCAACCAAAGTGGTTTAATAAATATATTATATACATGAAGAAAAAGTCAACTAGAGAAAATGACATCATTATATTAGGAATAAACGGCTTAGACCATGGCTAGACCGATTTCTTTCACATTTAGCGCGAAACCATATTATATTTAAGAAAACTTATCCACTTAATTTCATTAAAATATCACACATATTGACCAACATAAAGGTTTAAAGTCAGATGCAAAGTCGGGAATTCTTAAATCGGGCGTTTTTGGGATAGAGGAACATCTGCACTGATCACATTAACTCCTTTCACTACTCAAGTATATTAGGGAACATATTTTTACCCAATTTTGTGAAGGGATTGAATTTACTCACACAATGACCGACATATTCGGTATAAAGTCTGCTAGAATAGCGAAAATCACTATATGTAGTATATGGGAGCTGGGATAATTCGTCAACCCATTTCACACATTTTCGGCAGTAAACTATGGTATATCCGATATTACACGTTCACTTAATTTTGCTAAGATATCTTACATTTTGACCGAAATATATGGTATAAAGTCTATAAGAAGGTTGAAAATCCTTATTTTAGCTACATGGGGGCTAGGGGAAGTATTAACCCGATTTTATCCATTTTAAGCACATGGACACATTGTTACCAGGCAGAGACACTCTCTAAATTTCAAAGAAATAACTCATATATTGATCCTTATGGTATAAAGTCCACAGGAAGTCGAAAATATTTATATTAGCTATATGGGGGTTATGAAAAGCATTTATCCGATTTTCCTAATTTTTGACACAAAAGCACATTATTATCATAGAAATATAGGCCTCCAATTTCATTCAGATGTTTTACAGGTTTACCGAAATATATGGTATAAAGTCTAGCGGAAGATTGAAAATTCCCATATTAGGTACATGGCGGCTAGGGGAAGTATTTACCCAATTTCTCCCATTTTCGATACTAGATCATATTATTATCAAAGAAAGATAAACCCCCAAATTCATTACGATGTTTTACAGGTTTGCCGAAATATATGGTATAAAGTCTACAGGCAGGTTGAAAATTCCTATATTAAGTACATGGGGATCAGGGGAAGTATTTATTTATGGGAAGGAATTTCGTCCATTTTCACAGCGTGCCATAAGAATGCAAATATAATGTCACATACCAAATTTTAAAAATTTTGTTCAAATCGGTTAAGGGGTTCTTGAGATATGTTATTTCTCCTAAAAGTGGGAGGTGCTCCGCCCGTCATCATAACTTTGCATGGATTTCTATGCAACCCTTCCAGATCGCATTTGCTGCAAGATTTAATGTTTCTGACGTGTTCCTTCAGCGAGTTATCGCACTTTTAGTAGTTTTCAATATAACTTTTGTATGGGAGGTGGGCGTGGTTATTATCCAAGTTCACTAGTTTCCTCAGTGTATGAAGGGATGCTCGAAAAACTTACTCGGAGCAAGTTTGGTGGATATAGCTTTAACGGTATCCGAGATATATATATTTACCCTATTGGGGAGCAGGGTCATGCCCACTTTCACAAAAATTATTGCCTACAGGTGCCCCACCCTACTAGGATCCTCTATACCAAATAGCACGATTTTATCTTAATTTGCTGCTTAGTTATAGCACTTTATCTGTTTTTGATTAATGGCATTTTGTGGGAGTGGCAAATGTCCAATTAGGCCCATCTGCAATATCAACCGTCTTACAGTGATAAAGAACACGTATACCAAGTTTAATCAAAATATCTTAATTATTACTCAAGATATTTCTTGCGCGGACGGACGGACGGACAGACAGTCCGGACTATACCCCGTCCGCAATATACTCTGTAGCAACATGTTGCGAGAGTATAAAAATGTTGCGGAAGAATGCAACATTCATTATTCGAAATCGTCGATGGATTGCAATCATATTTGGTATCTTATTAACTTATATTACAGGTCATAGACTCGTGTACTTTCATTGCTATATTTTGTTTCGTCTCCGATATATTTTTATTCAAATCTGCGAAAATAACTCTAAGGAATATATGTCATATAATCTCAACCAAAGTGGCTTAATTAAATGTTTTAGGCATATGAGAAAAAAGCGAACCACAGAAACGGAAATCATTATATTAGTAATAAGGGGTTGAGACCAAGGTCTAGACCGATTTCAATCATGTTCAGCGATTATGTTCAAGAATATTTAAAAATATGTTGAATATGAATAGAATGTTTTCATAATGTTTAAGAATATATTGCAAAACGTAAACTGTTTAAAGTCAGGTGGATAGTCATAAATCTCTTCATGGAGTATGTTGAGGCCCAGCGAATGTCTGGACTGAATGCAGCAAATTTTAACATTTCACAAGCATATTCGAGAATATGTTTCCACTCAATTGTATGAAGATAACTCACACATTGTTCGACATATTCGGCAAAAAGTATTCTATAATAACGAAAATCATTATATTTAGTATATGGGGTGTAATTCGCGAAACCGATTTCACACATTTTTGGCGTTATTATACTTTCCCTTAATTTGGTCAGGTATTTTACATATTGATCGATATATATCGTATAAAGCCAAATGGAACTTTGAGCTTTTTATATTAGTTATATGAGAAGTATTTACCCGATTTTCTCACAGATCTCACAGATTAACAGATAGTTTCGGTAAAAAGTCAGATATAAACACTGAGATATCTCAAACCCTATTGGATATCTGGGATTTAAGGACTTATGTGTTTGGCATATATGATACGGCATCTCATTACATGAGATGGCATATCTTGAAGGCACTATTTGTGCAAAGTTTCATTCCCATATCTTAATTGGTGCATGATTTATTAACGTAAAGTGAAAGCATCAGATCAAATTTAAAATATTGTTATACGGAAGGTAGGCGCGCCTGTTCGATTTCACCCTTTTTTGTAATGATTCATAAAAATGCAAATATGATGTTATGTACCAATATTGGTTGAAATCAATAAAGCCATTCCTGAGATATGGACATTCACCTCAAAGTGGGCGCTGCCACACCCATTGTCCAAAATTTACACGAGTTTCTAAACATTGCTGCCATACCATCTCCATTGAAGATTTAATATTTCTGACATATTTCTTCAGAGTTGTAGTAGTATTCAACATAACCTTTGTATGGGAGGTGGGCGTGTCCAATATCCGATTTCACTCTTTTTGATAACTGGATGAGGAGGTAGTAGAATGACATGTTCTGAGCAAGTTTTGTTATAATATAGCTATTAACGGTTTGTGAAATGTGTGCATTAAACCTATTGGGGCGGGGCCATGACCACTTTTTAAAAAGTTTTTACCCTCAGAAGCCTCTCTTTACTATGATACTCTGTGCAAATTTTCCGTCTTATATCTTAATTGGGAGCTTAGTTATAGTACTTTATAAGTTTTCAATTAGCAGCGTTTTGTGTTGGCGGGTGTGGCAGTATTCCGATTACGCTCATTTACAATTCCAACCTCCTCTGTTGGAGGTGTTACAAAGCACGGTTAGGTGAAAAAAACTTTTTCTATTCTATTGCAACATGTTGCGAGAGTAAAAAAGTGCAAGTAGATATTTAAAATGACATAAATAAATTCTAACGGCGGAAGTCGGCACAAACACTGACACCAATAGATTTGTAATTTGAATAGAATTGAAAATTAGCGTCTTACGATTTTCAATGCACTATGTATAACGGTAGTTTTACAAGTTTTATCATTCCACGTTGTCAAATTCCGAACGACACTTTTATCGGAATAGATACACTGAACTATGGTGAACATTGTTCACACTCACAAATATTTGGAAGAAGATTTTACTTCTGTTCATGCTGACCTGTAATGTGAAATATTATTTCAAAATAATTACTAACCTGTCAGGGTGGCGAGAATTTGCCTGCGATAGCGTTTATTAAAAATCGACAATTTCGATTTAGGTTCCATTTTTTTCTCTTTTTCTTATGTAATTATTTCAAAAACTTAAAACCTGTACACACACATTCATTGATATATGTGGTGCAAGCCCTTTATTCTTTTAGAAAGAGAATTTTTGGTTCGACGTGCTTTGCTGCAAAATTACTTTTCAACTGTTAGGTTTCAAAAGTTTTTAGGTAGAATTTTCCGCTAATCCTTATTTGAACGCATAGAATAGACTTACAAAAAAGTGTATAATTAGTATATTATATCTGTATATAGTATAAAAGTTGATAAGAATGAGTTTTATAGCTACGCTCGGTGATAAGTTCCTCATTTTTGACTACGCAGAAGTCTACTCAACTCATCTTTGAAACTAATCTGTTCGCCTCTCCCGTTTATCCATTTTTACCCACGCAACATCTTGCTCTGAGGTATTGCTAGCTCTTTGGGATTAGTGGGTGTAGTAACAGATAGACAAGATATTGTAGATACGACAAGGAAACATCTTTTTTCTCATGATAAAACCACCCTGAGAGGTTTAACTTTGCTTGATGGAAGGTGATATCTAACTTTTAGAAAAAAAACCGCTCTATAATTATAAAAATTACGCAGACCTGAATTCGCAACTGCCACCAACAGTATAACAGTTATGTGCTCAACATTTTAGAAATGACTATTTACCTGCACATACATACATATATTATATTGGTTGCATAAAGTGAGCACATACTTACCTAATTAACCGTTTTAATGTCACCAGCTGCGGTGGGATTTGTAAAATATGGGATGACGATACGGTTTATTTATTTATTTAATATATTATCTCAGATAAGTGAGCAAATAAATACTAAGTGTTTATTGAAATTTAATAATACAGGTAATATTTGCACCGATTGTTAGCCAGCGCTATATAAAGCCTGCTGGGATGCGCTACAATTTAATGAGAAATTGGTCATAACCTATGATCAACCATAAGAGATTTTAGAAAAATGATGTACGCTTCACTTCTTGGAAAGCAAATTTTATATCGTAGCGGACTTGCTGGAACCCTGTTTTGATATCATAGGTTAATTATCATATCGGTTCAAATCGCTCATAATAAAGACCCCTTTTTGTATTGAATAGACATTATATTCTCCAGAATTAGTCAATTAGTATTAACCACTTTTAATTTTCCATAGAACGCCAATTCCATAGAATATAAAGAAATATTTCGAAATAAAATCTAGCACAAAAGATATCTTTAATATGTGTCAACCCTAGTTCATAGTGGTTAAATCGATCCACACTTTTTGATAAACTCAGTATATCGAATACCATGATCCCGTTGACTTATACTTAGCTCGAATATAATATATAGCCACCATATAAAGCCACCAAATGTAGTAGAGGCTTCAATTTTGATATATATTAAGATTAATTGCCACGTAACGAAAATGTAAGACCGAAAAGGTCTTCAATTAAATCCCAACTGGGATATTTTATAAGATTCCATATTTAATGTCTCCTAAGAAAATATTCCAAAGATGTGAAAATTAATTTCTTGTGCAATAAATTTGCAAAATTTTTATTGAAATGAATGTTATTGAAATAGTTCGAAACCAAATTTTATAGAAGAGGATATTCCTCCACTCAAATGTCAAAAAATTTGCTATGCTTCAATGGCGTAGTTTCGAAATGATCTCTGATTGATCGATTATAAAGAATGAAATATGTATAGTTGTTTAATATGTAGTAGTTTACAAAAAATTTTTTTCTTCATTATTCATTTACATAAAAACAAAGAAGAAAGAAAACCGAATGGTTATATATCAAAAACATTAATTGTTTCCTTTTCCTGTATCTGTTGAATACCAATATTAATTTCAAGCTAGTACCAGTTAGCCACTTCATAAAAATTTTTTCTTGCAAATTAATTAACAACAAACTTTCCAATTAACTTTCTCACGCTTTCAGTCCTATCTAAACTTAAGATTGTGATAACTAATGCAATCAAAACACAAACAAACAAACAAAAAAAACAGAAAAAAGCACAACAAAAAAACAAAAATTTAAAGAAAGATGCTTGATTCTTTTCACTAAATGAGTAATTTATACGAAACAAAAACAATGGTAGCTCGAAACGCATAGAAATGCAAAACAAAAGCAGTCAGGTGAATGAAGAATACCTAGCACTGATGTGTATTTACGGTAACTGTATGTATATATATTTATGCATTTATTGCGAAAAGCATTTAAAGCGACCTTGATTTTACTTTATTGTTATTTACTAATTTTTATACCGCCGCAACATGTTGGAACGAAGTATATTAGCTTTGTTCATCTAACAGTTGTTTGTAACATCTAAAACTAATCGAGATAGATATAAAGTTATATATATTGTACATAAATGCTCAGGATGTCGAAAGGAGTTGAATTTTGGTTGACTGTCTGCCGGTTCGCCTCTCGGTCCGTGCGCACGATAACTTGAGTAAAAATTAAAATATCTTGATGAAACTTGGTGCACGTGTTTTTTGTCACCATAAGAAGGCTGATATTGCAGATGGGCCTTATCGAATTACCGGATACAAATACAAAATGCCATTGATCGAAAACCGTTAATGCCGTTAATCTTTATTATTTGGTACAGAGAATCGTAGTCGGTAAGGGCATTTGTGGGTAAAAACTTTTGTGAAAGTGCAAATGACCCTGTTTCCCTATAGCCTTAGTGCACATATCTTACAAATAAAGCTATATGAATAAAACTTGATCGGAACAAGTTTCTCCGGCATGTCCTCATATAATGGGAAAATAATTATAATCGGATAATACAAAGGTCAAGTTGAAAACTGAAAGAAGTTGAATTCTTCCGCAACATTTTTTTTTTAATATAAAGTTATGCCAGCATCTGAAAACATTTCCCCGCCTCTGATCCTTGCACATTGCGAGAGTATTCAATAGACATTTTTCTAAGTACTAATTTATAAACTTGGCAGAAAAAAAATAACACCAATAATATAAAATAATAAAATAAATGAGAAGAAGTAAGGGTGGGCTAAGTTCGGGTGTAACCGAACATTTCATACTCTCTCAATATGCAAGGATCAGAGGAGGAGAAATACTAATATTGGGTACCTGGTGGCTTAAAAAGTTATAATCCGATTTCGTCTATCTTTACCCATAAGATGACATATCCTCAAAGCACTTTTTGTACAAAGTTTGATTTTCATATCTTAATCCCTGCTCGATTCATCTGCTTTAAAGTGAGAGGTTCAGATGAAACTTAAAATTGTGTTATATGAGAAGTAGTCGTGGTTGATATCCGATTTCGTCCATTTTCACAATGTCCTATAAGAATGCAAATATAATGTCACGTACCAAATTTGGTTGAAATTGGTTTAGGTGTTCTTGGGATATGGGGTTTCTCCTAAGTGTGGACGGTGCCACGTCCGTTCCCAAAACTTTACACGGATTCCTATGCAACCCTTCGTATCATATTTGCTGCAAAATTTAATGTTTCTACCGTGTTCCTTCAGCGAGTTATCGCTTTTTTAGTAGTTTTGAACATAAATTTTATATGGGAGGTGGGCGTGGTTATTATCTGATTTTACTCATTTACGCAGTATACGCAGTATACGAAGAGACGCTAGAAAACTTAGTCGGAGGAAGAAGATTTGATTGATATAGCTTGAATTGTTTCCGATATTAAACCTATTGCCCACAGATGCCTCACCCTACTACGATTCTCTATACCAAATAACACGTTTATACCTTACCACATTCGCGACGGGGCGATGCTGGCTGTGCTTACTGTGGGTACGGGGCCGTTTTTTGTCAATTGCTACAATCGCGCACAGGTATAGAAAAATTGCTATAACTTTTTATGTAATTAATATTTCTGTATTAAATATTAAAGAAGGGAGCATAGGACTTGTTTATACACAAAAATGAGGGTTTGAAATTATGCTTTAAAATATTTTTATTATTTATTATAATTATAAACATGTTTTTCAATAATTTTCAAATTTCATTTAATTATAATTCAATATTCTTTTTTTGCATGGTATGCGTGAAAACATTTTTCAATATGTAGGGGAACTTTACAGCTCTTACACATATATGACATATCTCGACGTATTTTGTGCGAATAACATACACGACATCTTTTTTTTACAGTCTTACCGTTGTTCAAAATTTTCACTAATTCGTGATGTTTTATATTTTCTGATAACCTTTTTGTTGAGTCAAAACGGGGCGTTCGTGTAGAAGTTGAAGGCTCATTGGTTGCCTCTTTGGTATTAGAATGTGATATATCAGGGCTTTCTTCTATCCAACTTTCCGATAAACTCAGCGGACTCTACCTCATAGTCTATAGATGCATCTGTCGGTATCCACCACTTTGAGCGCTCCCTCTCCCTGCATCTTTCTCTATCTTCTTTCATTTTTGCTATCTCTTTTTATTTTCCATCTTTTTTTTTACTTCATTACTGTAATTAGTGCTTATATTTTGTAATTAGTTTTTTACCGTAGTTTTTGCTGTTACTACATTAACGACTAGTCATTTGTTTCTGTTAACTAAATATGTATATTGTATAGTATTGTAAAAGATCTATGATGTTAGAAACGTATGCCAAAACAAAGTAGTTTGAATTTCAAAAATGACATTTTTAAAGAATTGTTAAACGATAACTTAAACGACGTCATAAAGCGACATCCGTCAGCGACAGCGTCGCGAATGTGTTAATCTTCTGCTTAGTTATAGCACTTTATCTGTTTTCGATTAATGGCATTTCGTGGGCGTGGCAGATGTCCATTTACGCCCATCTGCAATACTACACAAAGACAAAGAACACGTGTACCAAGTCTCATCAAAATATCTTAATTTTGCTCAAGTTATCGCTTGCATGGACGGACGGACGGACAGTCAGTCACTCGGATTTCAACTCATCTTTTCATCCTGATCATTTATATATATATATATATATGTCTGTCATTTATATATAGTATATGTATATATGTCTATATATATTTTTAGTTCTAGGTGTTACAAACAACAGTTAGGTGAACATAACTAATAAACTCTGTATTGCGAGAGTATAATAAAAGGTTCTGTAAATGATGACAGTTGAAATCCGACGCCTTTGTCTATACAGGGCTTGGATTGTGAACCTGTTTAATAAAAACTGGGTATAGAAAATATAAAGATTGATTTTTTCAACAAAAATTTAATCAATGTAAATTGAAACCGTTTTCGATTCGCGAATTACTTTATCGCAATTCCTCCTATTTTAGCACTCCGCATACCATTAACTATTATCTAAGGCTCTCGCATTTTTTCATATGGAGCAAATTATATCGAGACCATATGTTCAACATTCGATAAGTGTTGCACTAGTCCGGCCTAAGTGCAAAACAGGGATTTTTTTACCATTCTATAGAAGTGGCTAATACTGTCGTTGATAATAGTAAATTTCTGCACAACATAAATATATCACGAAAGCATATGCTTTTATAATTATAATATCCATATGTGGCGGATAATTTCGAATTTTATCTTAACAAGATCTAAATATCTAGAGGCTTTGATATAGATAGCTTGTTTAAAAGATTATGAATGACTGATTACACACACACACACAAAATCTCACCACCCACAAAACAATAACACCAATGTAAATCCGCATATCCGCATTTATTGAAAGCGCAAACCATTTCTACATATTTTTAAGCGATTCACTGCAAACTGTAGGGCATAACCTCTGACATCAAAAGATGAGCCGTAAAGCCGGCTTAGAAAACAACGACCGTTGATCGGCCAGATGAACGGCAAATACGATGCAGTAAAGACGCGGTGACCGCTGATAAGTGGTCGTGGTTCAATGCTTCGCTGCCGATCAGATTGGCTGGATTATACGCGTTGGATTACCGACAACCGTTTTGTACGCCTCGGTGCAGCATCAATGAGCAGCGAGAGCAACAAATTGCCGCTATCACAAGCTAATCGAAATCGACGTGATCTTTAACGCAACGGCAGTGAAAATATTTTATTTAGGTTGACGGCTGAAAATTTTAAAATTGAATATTGAATGCACAACGAATTTAGCAAATGCGCAAATGAGTAAACGAGGTAGTAGGTATTGTGAGTGGCTACTGTGTAAATGCTGTAAAAAAATAATCCATTTTTTTATTTTTGTTCAACAATACTGCTATTTATTAATTTATGAGGCTGAACAATAAGTATTGATTAGTTTCTAGACACCTCCCAATAGCTGTTGGATTTTTCATTGCAAGAGTGTATTTGAAAGTTTGTCATGGCCTGACAAATAGCGAAAAAATCTGGAAAAATATATTGTGGTTGGAAGTAAACAATGATCAGGATGTCAAGCTACATACAGGCTCTTGCCTCTATGAAATATTAAATTAAATATTTAAATTATTAAAATAAAAATATTTGCCTTAAGTTTCGGAAAGTACAGAGCGGTTATTACAGGAATTTTCGTTATTTCCAATAAGATCCTCTCTTTCGAGCAAACTTACATAATTTAGTGAATTGTAAAATATGGATAATGAAACATCTTATTATGTATGGGCCACTTTCAAAAACTAAGATATATTTAAATTTTCTTTTCTTGCCACACTGTGAGTTTCATAAGCAGGCTAGCCATCGAAAAGAATCTGTCCTAGTATAAAGTATGAACGGGAGGTAGCTGAATGAGAAATTAGCCGAACCTATTATTACTAATCACAAAGTAACGACAAAAACAAGGAAATAAAATATTAGCGGGAGAAAATTATGTATTGAGGATGAGCTCCGTGACGCAACTGTGTGAGGGCAAAGCTTTATTAACGAACAATGAATTTGAATAGATAGATAAAGATAGAACGATTGCAAGAAATTGGAAAAAGTGCATGACAGCTACCTACCGCCTGTGAGCTACGAACAGTTAATGACTTAATCATACAGCTAAATAATTTTTGTGACACGATCATACTCGTTTGAACCTGGAAAGGATGTAAATATTTATCTTCAGATATTTTTTTCATTATGCGTTGAAGCTGTGATGATAAGTTAAAGTTTTATTGGACATCATACAAACTTATATTTCGTGTAAAAACTCAGAGTTGATTGCGATTTCGACTCAAAAGGGCAACCGTGTATGAATTTACATATACACATAAACTTTTAAATTATTACGTTACTCTCCGTTTCTCTAATTAAATTCGAATTGCTACCAAATTGCGCGGGTAGCGGATTTGAATTGTCGTCGGCCGCAATCGGTATAGATGTTGTACAACCAACCAACAAAAAGAAAACCATACACAAATTCGAAATGTAAATGAATCAAAAGAATGCTTCTGTCCTATAATCAAACTAGTAATAATTATATGGTAATCTATACAAATTAGCGGATTATCAAACTCCACCAGCAGGCAACTAATGACTGTTAGTTCCCTAGTTCTTACTCTTGATATATTACTGCTTGTGCGCATATTTAATTTTATACACTCGCAATATGTGGTACAGAGTGTAATAGTTCATCTAAAAGATGTTTATAGCACTTATAGCTAATCGAGATACATATAGAATTATATATATCAAAATTATACACGTGTTACTTGACACTCTGGGAAGGTTGTTATTGCAAGTGAACGAAATCAGACAACTGCCACAGCCCACAAAACGCCGTCAAGCGAAAAACTATAAAGTGCAATACCTAATCAACAAATTAAGCTACAAAACTGGTAAAATCTAATATTAACCACGCCCACTCCCGTACGAAGGTTATGTTGAAAACTAACTAAATTTCACAGTACAGATGTAAGGATTGCATGGGAGTCTGTGTAAAAATTGGCCAATGGACGTGGCCTCGCCCACTTTTAGGCGAAATCCCATATCTTAGAACTAGTCCACCGATTTCAACCAAATTCGGTACATACTATTATATAAATATTTTCATGTCACATTCAAACATGTTATGTCACATAAATGGTCGAAATCGAACTACAACTACGCCTACTTCGCATATAAACACAATTTTAAATTTCATCTGGTTTTTTTCACTTTACAATATAATGTATAAATAAAGCGCTTAAAAAGATATCGGAATAAAACTTTGCAAAAATAGTCCTCTAAGGCAAGAAACCTTTAACCGAACAAGTAAGGAATGTAACCTTTAACTTAACAAGATAAGGCCAAGTTCGGGTGTAACTGAACATTTTATACCCTCGCAATGTGCAAGGATTAAAGAGGAACAATACTTTTAGGTACTGGCAAAACTTTACATTAAAATATATTTAGTAAGAATTCATCTCTCATTATTTGAACATCACACATATTGACCCACATAAATGGTTTAAAGTCGGCTAGAAAATCGCCAATCATTATCTGGACTGATTTCATTACTGAAGTACACTAGAGAACATGTTTTCACGCAATTTTATGAAGATAACGTACACTCTGACTGACATATTCGACATGAAATCTGCTAGAATAACGAAAATTATTGTACGTAGTATATGGGAGCTGGTTGATCGATTGCACACAATTTCGGTATCAAACGGTGATACGAGTATATCCAATTTTATACGTTCTCTTCATTTTACTAAGATATCTTACTACTATGCACCGTATAAAGCCAACCGGATGTTTGAAATTCTTATATTAGGTACATGGTGGTTAGGGGAAGTGTTTACCCTATTTTATCCATTTTAGGCACACAGACATCCTGTTATCAGAAAAAGGCTCTTACTGAATTTTACAGGGATGTCTCATATATTAACCGGAATGTATAGTATAAAGTCTAACCGTGGTTAAAAATCCTTATATTAGGTATATGGAGACCAGGGGAAGCATTTCTTTGATTTTCCCCATCTTTGACACAAGGGCACATTATTATGAAGGAAAGATAATCCTCGAATTTCATTACGATATCTCACAGATTTACCGATATTTTCGATATAAAGTCAGCCATAGGTATTGGAATACTTATATTAAGTATAAGAGAAGTTGGAAAGTTATCTGCCGATTTTAACTATTTCTACACAAAAAGTCGGAAGTCCGATTTAAACCGCGTTCTCCCTCGATGACAACTACTTATCGCAACTACTACGTAAAATCGAATTTTGCGAAAAATAATTTGTTTTCCTTTAAATAGTTCGAGCTTCCTAGCATGCCTGGTATTAGTAAAGCAGTTTAGGTTTTGAAATCACAAAATACATTTAATTTATAAAATGTTCGTAGTTTTTAAGACTCTGATGATATTTGAAAACCGAAAAAGTAGAAAACAATCAATCGAAAGAACTTAAGAACCTTTTAATGGAGTACTATGGACAGTTGGGCTATTCCAGAGATGGCAAAAAACGTGAATATATTACGTAAATAGAATTTTCAAAAGACATCATTAAGAGACTGTATTTTGAGATGTGTTCACACTAATTTTTGTGAAGAAATAAATAAAATAAATTTTGTAAATATTTTCTAAAAGAAGAAGCGATGAGTTCCCATACTGAAAATAATTGTGCCTTAAAGTTTGTATATAATAATTACATGATGAAAATAATATAAAATAATTGCAAATCCAGAAATTAGAAGGTAGACACTTAACAAGAAGTAAATTGCGGCTTCAAATCGCTTTAAAAATGCGAAACTTGCTAGAAACTAAAATTGCAGCAAAAAATAACCAGACAATAGGGGCGAAAAGCCCAAACTATTTAGAGTTACTGTTTTAGTCGCAACAGAACAAAAAGATCTTAAGCCTTGGCTCATTTAAAGTAAACAAAGTCTTAAACTTATTTACAATGCAACGAAGTCAAACACCCACCTCCCAGCTGCAGGCACCAAGAAGACAAGCGCTTGGAACACTTTGTGATGGAGATGACTTTTTTCCGCGAACCTTTGCGGCTCTTACTGTTTATTTATTATTGTTACTGTATTTTTTATTTGTTTTTGTAGGTGTTGATTGCAGTGTTGATGGTTGTTCGTTCCTAGCTGCTTCTGGTGCCACCGGTGCCAAATATACGACACCAATATAAAATCACCCGCAATTTGTGAATGACGCTGTACTCACAGTCGAACAAACAAAGAGATAAAGGTGGACGGGCAACAGTACTAGAGGAAAATCTGCAAGAGCAATGAATGGGATTTTTCCTCATAGACTCATTGAACCCAATAATTATCGTCTTGCCGAAGTGGGCCATTCGTGGAGGTTGCCTGCGTGTGAGTGTCTGTGTGTAGTAGAGCAAGCAAACAGAACAACAAAGACGCCATTGATTTGCAATGTCAGTAACAGAAGTAATTTTAACAAAGTGGTCCTCGGTTGAGAAATTCCAAAAATTCCAAAAATTTAACTATTTTACATTTTTGTTGCTTTGTTACTGTTCGCTTAAAGGTGCCAAATGCTGAATATGATATTGCAATTGCAAAATTATTTACAGTGAGAAAGTGCGAAGTCTGTTAACGGTTTCACCTATATTTCGTAAATTTTTAACAACTGTAATTTCATATATAATTTGTATATTTTATTCGATGTATATCCCAATTTAGCTACAAAGTTTAAGTTAAGTTTTAAAATGTTTACTGTTCATGTATTCTCATATATTATAATGTAAGGTTGTCAGATTTTTCTTTTTGCAAAAAAAGTTATAATTTAATAATTTAGTTTATTCTCGGAAAGTTTTACTAATGAAGGCTTTTATTAAATAAAACAAAACAAAAGAATATCAGAAGATATATACAATATCATTTATAAAAGTAGTGTTGTACCAGACATTTTTTTTTAATTAAATAGCGGACCTCCCAGCCTCGTATCACTTTCATCAACTACTGAACTAATTTGTTATATAATATTTCCTGACATCCTCTTATTATAGTTTGAAAAAGGCTAAATCGAAATACAACCACTCCTCATTTCCTTCTGCTCCTATATAATAGATAAAAGAACGCCTTTTAAGTGTGCCAGATTTCATCTAAAAATTATGGAAACTAGACTATAACTCACCTTGAACCCAGATCCCAAATATGAGGACTTCAGTGCCTATGTTAATAAATTTAAGTGGGTATCTTCTCATGATAATAATTTGACCTGGTGGTAAAATGGATAAAATGGGTTCAGTACTTCCACTGGTCTCATCGTACCTAATGTAATGATTTTCGCTATTCTGGTTGCTTTATAAGGTATCTTCACAAAATTAAGATAACACATCTCCTTCAGGAAACTGTAATTTGGTGCCTAAACTTAGTGAATTAGCTCTGGTTTTAGCAAGCATTTTTAATATTTTGCAATGTTTAAATTTTCAACAAGTGGCAGTTCTTACACATTGTATCTATATAAAAAAATTCTACAAGATTCTCTCTTCGATACTCAAATTACACCAAAATTAATTTTGTCCTTGCTTGGTCCGAAAATTACCAAACTGGTTCCTCATTTAGCTCTAAATATAATATTCCAAGAAAAAGTATAGTCATAAAAATTCCCCTCTTTGAGAGAATTATTGAAATAAATCGAAATGAATGTATTAATGGTGAATTGGTATTATAATCTAATGGTAGGTAAAAGACAAACAAACTTGCATACTTGTATCTACAGGGTGAGTCGTCTTCTATGACGGTATGTAAATATTGAAAAAACAGCATTTATTTTTATTTAATTCGATCCTTTACAAGTTGCTTCTTCCATTATGTTCTCGAACATCTCGGACGGTAAAGCAATGATATCGTCATGAAGTCATGGTCCAATGATCGCAGACATACTCTATGTTACGGGTCTCACATGTAGAGATATGTGTGGCCACTGAATATCACGTCCTTTTGAAGTCTCTTTGATGCCTCTCTCTCTTTGAAGTCGTTTTGATGCAGATACTGAATAATTTGATTCAAACAGTGTCTTAATCAATATAGTGACCATGAAGAACTTTCTTAGGTATACATAACGAGCCAACATTAATCGATATCGATTTCCATTGATAGTTTCGTTTTGCTTGGAAAGATATGACTCAGTGATCTTTTTAACTTAAACGATTTCCTAAAAAGTAGTTTTTTGGTCAAACAATTGTATAATATAGATCTCGAAGTAGAATGTTGGTAGGTAGGCTAGTAAGAAGGTAGAAGTAGATTTCATGTTCCCAAATATGCAAATTTTCAAAGTACTAGAGCTGTTAAAAAATATTCAAATTTTTTATATAAAACAATGAAAAGTCCAACTGGAATACCCAACTGGAATTCAGAGACGTTCCAGAACCGTAAACAAAATGATGAGGATTTGAAGATTGAGATTTTGGTGCAACCACCTGTTATGTATATAATTTGAAATACTTTTTTTCAGAAAAAAATGGAACCTTCTACCATTACGACCATCAAAAATTGTTTAACTAATTTCAGCGGTAATTTTCATATCGGTTTTTGATGAACCAAGACCTGATGCCTCGAAAACGGCTACCGCGAAGGATAACGTTACAATAGTCCACGATCTCGTGTTGGTAGACATCCGACTGAAAGTGCGCGGATAGCTGAGAGGGTCTCAAAAGACTACGAGATTATATCATACATGAAATATTTGGCAAGTCGCGTGTGCTCAATTCAACAAGCGCAACCGTGAGACCAATTCGCAGCGGTGTTTGATGCTGTTTAAGTGCAATTCGAAGGAGTTTCTTGGTCGTTTCGTAACCGTCGGTGAAACATGGATTTACTGATACACACCGATACGAAGCAGTGGCCTCAACCGTCGAACTCTTTCCGAAGAAAACGAAGATTGCACTCTTGACCGCAAAATTTTCCTTTTTTCAAATGCTGTCGTCCATGACTCTAACACCACTAATGCTTATGTCATTGAAATCATATGAACTCAGAAAAACAAATGTATCATTCAAACGTATTTCAGTAATGAAATAATATTTTTATTATCTATAATATTTTCAACTGCAAAAAACTTACTCTAAAAACAAAATATTTTGAGGTATTTGTTCCCAAGTTGGTGAAAGAATAAATATAAATTCTTCTTGGGATTACCCTTCCGAGTCCCTTCCGTTTCCCTGAAATCCGATTGACTCTCTCCCCGTCCGTCCGTAAAAGCGATAACTTGAGTAAAATTTAAGATATTTTGACGAAACTGGATACACGTGTACTTTGGCACAAAATTAAGATATAGGCGTGTTATTTGGTATAGAGGATTCCAGTAGGGTGGGGCATCTGTGGGCAAAATGCTTTGTACAAGCGGGAGTGGCCCCGCCCCCCAGCAAGTTTAATATATATATCTCGGAAACCGTTAAAGTTATATCAATCAAACTGGTTCCCAGAAAGTTATTCTGGCTTCCTTTCACTTTAAAGTAGATAAATCGAGCAGCAATTAAGATATGATAATCAAACCTTGCATAGATAGTGCTTTAAAGTTATGCCATCTCATGCGTAAATGAGATATCCGACGAGAGATCCGACGAAATCGGATAATAACTTTTCAAGCCACCAGATACTCAATATATGGACCTCAGTGCCTCTATCTGACTTTTTAACGAAAATATCGGGAAATATATAAGATATTGTAATCAAATTGAAGGGTTATCTTTCCATGATAATAGCGCACTCTGGCATCAAAAATTTATCAAATCGGGGAAGCACTTCCCCTAGCCCTCATGTACCTAATATACGGATTTTCAACCTCTGGGTAGATTTAATACCTTATATTTCGGTCAATATGTAAGATATCTTAGCAAAATTAAGTGAACGTGTAATACTAATATACCATAGCTTGCTGCCGAAAATGTGTGATATCGGTTTTCGAATTATCCCAGCTCGCATATACCGCATGTAAACGATTTTCGTTATTCTAGTAGACTTTATGCCGATCGATTGATTTTGGTCACTGTGTGAGTTATTTTCATAAAATTTCTGCGTGGAAACATGTTCTCCAGTGTACTTGAGTAATGCCAAAAGTTAATACAATAAGTCCAGATGCTCCCCGAGTCCAAATATACTCAATGTACTGATTCCGGACTTTCCATCTGCCTTTAAACCGTTTATGTTGATCAATATGTGTAATATTTTAATGAAATTAATTGGATATGTTTTCTTAAACACAATGTGATTTCACACAAAATATGAAATTAATCGGGTCTAGACCATGGTCTAAGCCGCTTATACCTAATAAAATGATTTCCTTTTCTCTGATTGACTTTTTCCTCATGTATCTAATTTTTTCAATTAAGCCACTTTGGTTGAGTTTATATCGAATATATAACTTTTGAGTTAATTTGGTAGATTTTAATATAAATATCTCTACACGAAGCAAAATATAGCAACGAAAGTACATGAGTCTATGACCCATAATATAAGTTAATAAGATACCAAATATGATTGCAATCCATTGACAATTTCGTCGAATAATGAATGTTGAATTCTCTCGCAACATTTTTTAATATAAAGTTATGCTTTATATATATATATATATACATATATAATAAAAAAGGATATTAGCATATCCCCGCCTCGGATCCTTCACAGTGCGAGAGTATAAAATATTCGGTTACACCTATACTTAGCCCTTCCTTACTTGTTTTTTTTTCAAATTTTGAACGTTTATTTAAGAAAAACATATTCAATAATATTGTACAGGGTATTGTCCATCTGAGACTACAAAATTTTCCTATCTTTCTGGTAATTTGAGGATTCCATACCAAAAGACTGCGCCGGTTTGTCGGTCAAGAATGAATCAGGCCGATTTTTAAGACCCTGTTCTCATGTTAACCGTATTCCGGTGAGGGCGCCCTGCATCGACCGGAACAAATGCTAGTCAGAAGGGGCAACCTCTAGGCTGTAAGAACAAGGCAAAACTTCCCAACCGTTGTTTATTTTTAATAGTTTTTAACCGGTCTTGCAACATGCCATCGATTTCGCCAGGTTTCACCTATGATTTTTCGAGTTTAGGGCTGCCGTAATGGATTACTTCAAAATTTTTCATCAATAGTCCCAATGAGATGCAAATTCTTCTTTTACTTCTTTTTATAGCATTCAAGCAGCATTTCTGACATGGAAAATCGTCTCTCAACGTCTCTTGGCTTCAATTCATATGACACTCAAATTTGCTCACACACCTTGCTTTTAAAGATTTTGAAATGGTGCTTGGGTAACTCTCAAAGATTCTGCGACCTGTCCTTGTGTTTGGCAACAATCTTCATCGAGTAATGCTTCCAGCTCTCCATGCTCAACTTCAAACTTTTTTGGCCTCCCAGGACGTTCTTTGTCTTCCAAGCCAAAATCACAACTTCTAAATAGTGCAAACCACTTTGGCACGTTCCCTCAGCTAGAGGGTGTTCAACATAAGCTTAAACCAAATTACGATAACTTTCGGCTGAGTTTATTTCATATTAAGGTTGAGAAAAAGAGCTCCCCCCAAAAACACTTTTTCAGGCACATAATTTGACATATTTCAATGAAAAAAAAGTATTGTTGTTTACACTTCAAATTAATGACATATACTGAAAAGACGCACAAGCACAGTAGCTGTCCAATGCATGTTCGTAATATTGAAACATTTGTATAATAATCAAGTTACACCATCTCTTGGCAAACGCACGAATATAGTTATAGACCTAGTACAAAATTCAATTTGTTGTTTTTAAGTGAAAATTGAGTTAGTTAGCATTATGACTTCTCAAAGGAACGCGTCCAACCTATAAATTTAGAAAAATATGCTATTGCCCACTTACCGTATTCTATAGATTTGGAACCCAGTGACTATTTGCTATTTCCCAGACTCAGAAAAACTTCTTTTTATTATTAAACAAAGACTTTTAAAATCTAAGATGAGGTTTTAAGATATTCCAAAACGATCATTTCAATGATTAATTTTGGCCATAAAATCATCATAAACCACAAAATTTGATATCACAAGATGTTGAGTCTTCTCTTAACTTAAATATTAGTTAAATGAAACTTATCTGCGGCTAAGTACTTCACTTACTACATGAGTACATTAATCGGTATTCAATATTAAGATTTCGGCACAATTTCGAAGAGTTCATTTATTTAAAGATCAATTTCGTGAACCATACCTTACCATAAAAATAAAATATTCAACAGCAATAAAATACACAATTTGCAAATTGTTGTTAGCTTAATTATGTTCAATAAAAAATCGGTCGTTTAGAGCATTGATTATGGCTCACCAACTGAAATGCTTGCTATAAAATGTGTTCCCCAAGATAACAATATTCGAAACTGCAATTATTGCATTAAAGTGCTTCTTCATCCAATGCGAATTGGATAATTAATTGGATAATAACTGCCAATAAATTAAAGGTTTTTCTGCAATAGCATTAGCAATATTAGTTCTTAATAGTTATATATATTATTTGTCTATTTTCCATACAAAATCGTTTTGACGTCAAAAGATTATCTTTCGTCAAAAAATTGGGTATGCACGGACACAAGCGCATATTACCCATACGTACTTAATAGAAGCAGAACAAATCTAATTTCCTCATTCTAATTAGATATTTTGACTTTTTAAATTTTTCAAATTGTCTTCCTGGTGCGATGAGTTACGCTTCGTTGTCTGATATTTTATGTATGTGTACGATATGGAAGTATTAAATACATATAGACACATATGAATGAGTAATTTGCATTTATATATTCCTATGACACACAATTCAGACCAGTAAGGTAGATTCAATCTCAATACTTAACTCTCGCTTTGGGTTTATGTGAAGATTTTTGGCTCCAAAGTCCTTCAATAGCTTGTCAAAGCTATATATCAATTCCCATTCCACCTGACAGATACTGGTTGAATACGGCATTCAGATTCTAAGGGAGCGAGTCTGAATTCCACGGGTAATATCTTATTAATCGGTAGGGGTGTAATACTTTTTTTTCAAATATTTTTCGAGAAGAGCTTTGTTTGCATGCCTTTTTCGATAGCTAATCTATAGCTAATTCGATAGCTAATTAGTGGAGTAACCACACATGTTTAACTACTACAGACTGATACAAAAATATCTGTCAATTAACATAAAGGAGGCAAAAGTTCTTTTTAGAAACACCCAAAGATGCGCCGTGTTTATTGTCTACGAAGTTGATGGAGCAATGTCTTTAAAGAGCTGTATACAACTTTCAAAATATTCAAACGTAAAAATGTAAAAAATATTTTATATTGCTTCCCTCCGATATTGTAATCGTGTTCCAAAAATTATTAAAAACAGTTTGGGCCAGGTTTTCAACGTTTTACAAGGCAAGTATTGTCACCGTTACACCGAGAGTTGAACTTACACATTACAAGCATGAACGTGGCGAATCGAAGACAGCTACTGTTACTATAGTAACAATAGAATATGATTTAGTCATTGCATTTAGTACACCTTACGCCCTCAGCGGTCTTCGCTACTAGATAATAAATAGTTTTCACCCTCTTTATACATATTTATCCAGTTCTTTTCTCCTCGTCTAAATCTTCGGCCTCTAAATACAAACGAATATGAAAAAGAATGTAAAAAATCAAATGAAATAGAAAGCATGATGCAATTTGTTGCCAAACAAACTATTCACATCCGGTAGAAAGTATAACTAAATTGAAGAAAGTGGCACGAATTAAATAATAATAATAGCATACAAAGGAAACATATAAAGCTAAAATTCAATAGACATGAGGTAACTCTTACAACATCGCTTCATGTTGCCATCATCATCATAACTTTAATTAAAGAATATAAATCTCATCAACTTGATTGATGTTCTTTTGCCACGAACAGCACAGTCATTAATGTTATTAAAGCGAAAAAGAAATATTTCTGTCTCTCGCATCATTACCGAACGCTTAGAAACTTCTAAAGCGTGACAACAGCGTACAAAATTTCGGACCAGAGAAGGGATAAAAAAAAATGTTTAAACTCTAATATATTGACAGCCGTCACGTATGTTCTTTTCGGTCAACGCGAACAAAGTTCAAGCAACCCTGCTAATCCTCCTCTAATAGCCGTAGCGCTAAACGTCATTGAGCATAACATAAGTCGGTGGCACCAGCGTGTTCACCGCCATTCCTGGATGCCAAAGGGTAATTTGTTTAACAACAGGCCAATCAATTTCGTCACACTACAATCAATTTTTCAGTTTCAAATTTTTAATATATTTTTCGAATTCTTTCTTTTTGATTCTTAAGCAACACGAATACTTGCCACTTACATTAACTACAATTTAAGCGGAAAAGGTTCTGATTTTTATTTTTTACTTCATCTCTTTTTGTCATGCAGTGTAATATGTGGTTCAAGGGTTCTGGTGATTCGTCCCGCTACGGTCGGCAGATATTCATAGGAGGATCTTGTATTTACTGAAATGGACTGTCAATGCTACACATGGAAGGTCCCACTATAGCTCGGCATTTGTTTCTTCTTTTCATCAGTTGGCAGCAATTCGCATTATCCAGAGAGAGCAGAAGAAGAAATTCAATTAGTCTTCCGAAACCTACAACGTCTGTTTCCACTGTAATCCACTGTAAAAAGATGTTTTCTTTGTTTAACACTCGTAGTTAATTTGCGTAAAAAAATTTCCGCATAACTTGCCGCTTCATGCCAAACATTCTCTTAACTTCAAAACAACTCCAACTGGAAGGCAAGGCAGTAATAACTATTGTAGTATAACTAAGTATAATAACTCAGGTTTAAATACTGCCTTTTGAACTGTGGACCAAAAGTGGTTTAATATCAACTGTCGTAGTTGTAATATCAAACCAAGTAACGGTACTTGTTTTCTACCACTAGATAATTTTTATAGAAATCACACAACGGCTTGTTAGGGTTATTATTATTTTGAACATATCCAGAAGAACTGTTATTGATTGCTTTAATAAATTACTATTTCCTATTCGCCGATGTTGAAATCGAACATCTCATTCTAAACGTATTAATAATCTATTTGCTATTAATAAAAATTTTTTAATAAAAAAGCTTTAACGTGCTATTTGCTGTCAAACTTAATTACTTTTAAATGAGATGCTTTCAACTTGTCTCATACCCTGGTACAAACATGCATAGATAAATATGTATTTATTGATTTATTAAGTATGACCAAAATATAAAGTTTCAGACGCTGGTGTAGCAGGGCATTATATGAAGACAAATGTTATATGAAAAAGAAAATGGCTAAAAATTATAAATATACACACATATCTATTGAAATAAATGTATATATGTTTGCGCAAATCCATTGATTGAAATATCAGCATTGATTAATATTGATTTGTAGCTAAATTCACAATGCCACTTCTTTTTCACTGAAGCAAATAAAATAAATTTTTTTGGACATAATGGGCAAGCGTCACAAATTTTACGGCTTATAAAGGCCTAGAGCGAGTAACAACTCGTTACTGTTAGAAAAGAAGTAAGAAAGTGTGACAAGGCTATTCCGTTATTAAAGGTTAACTTATTGCTCAAATGTAAAGTCGTACTTAGTTTTCTTCAAAATAATTTTTTAAAAGAAAGCTTTCCCTTTCCTTTTCCTAAACCTGGCCTACATATTGCCAGAATAAATAATTTTTCAATTTATCGCACTTTTGAAGTTTGGAGCATTATTTTTCATTAAAATACGTTAATAATTAATTAGTAATTTAATACGTAAGATTTCTTATTAAGTAATACCATTACTGAAGCAAGTCCAGAATCCTATTAAAACAAACAAAATTTTTGTATTTTAATAACCAAATTTATCCATATTTATTTGAATATATCTAGCGAGAGACCGAGGTACAAGCTTCAACATTTCTTTTGGCACGTTTTCACATTCATATTGGGTGATATATCATACAAACTTCCAACTGAGCTCGTCTGTGAATAATGAAAAAACTAATCCAGTACATTTAAAATTCACTAACTTCTCTCCGCGGCAACGATTATAATCGGTGGGCGCTTGCAGAAGTAAGAAAAATACAGATTCTTAAGTTTATTTATGACATTCATTAAAACGGAAGCTAATTCACGATTGTTTGTCAAACAGAAACACAATGATCTGATAAAAATATTACCACGGATTAGATTAATCGGGAATACATGTAGAAAATAAACCAAATACGAAAAGTACCACAAAGAAAACAAACAAATTCAAAACACAAAGCAAACCAAAGCACAGAGTTGATAAGATTATCCCTTAACTCAGATTGGATGAGCCGCGCTGAATTGGATTTTCAAATGTATGTAAATGTAAATGTAAATGTAAGTGAAATATTACAATTAGGGAGAACCAAAAACCAACAAAAAAAGTAAACATATCGCTAATGACAGTGGCGGCCAAATAAGAGCAATTAGTTTTGCCTCCAAAAAATTAATAAATCTTTGCTGCCCGGTAATATTAATATTTCCAATAAGATATTTTTATTTTTTATATAAGATATTTTTGTTTCGAAATTGAGATTAATCGCGGATTAAGATATTTCACTAAGATTATTAATATTAAAGAAAAAAGCTTTCGAGAGTTTCAATAGTGGTTTTAGATTGAACTACAAATACACAAGTTCCATTTTTTAGCCAAAAAGATTATTAGACTTAGATTCATGCAAGTTAAAAAATAGGTCATGAAAAATTTTTTATATCAAATAAAACCACCACAGCCAACACTTTTATTCTAAAAAGTATAACACTTAACAAATTAAAATAGTTTCAAAGCATTTTTGAAATATGGATATAGTTCAGCCTTCAATATTTTCAACAAGAAGGACCTAATTGAAAACCTTTTTTTTTTCGGAGTTCGAAATTTTCGTAACAAAATATTGCGGAAGGAAGAAGCTTTCTATATCAAAGTGATCCGCAGTGCAACGTGTGTTTTTTTTTTTGAACTTTAAACTAAATTATTATGTTAAATTTTGAAATCCTCAGCCCAAAGATTATTAGCATAAGACTGATTTGAAAAATTTGTTACGATCAATTGCTTTTATTGGGATAAGGTGCAGTTCGAAAAATAGCTGACATATATCTGAAGTCAATCACTAATCAAAGCCACTTTCAGGTTATATGCCGCCTTTTGACAAAATAAAAATTTTAATTGTTTACAATTATTTTAGAAGTATGGCAACGCGCATTTTAATATCTCACAAATAAAGCTGTGCATATGTATGATTACGCATTCCCCCCAAACTTACCTATAAATCAACTAAACTGCATGGAAATAAATACAATGAATTCATAACGGTATTTTGTGGTAGCACAATTCAAACACAGAGCAACCACAAATGAAGAACATATTTTTCCAAAACATATATAATCACACAAATTCATATTTGATCGCATTTGCAATTCTTTTTTTTTCGGAAAATTTTAAAATTCAAATCCATTTTGATGCATGTACTTCGCCTGCTGCTGGAACATTCACAAACAACCGCGTACACAATTATCACAAGTGCAGCAGCGTCGAAAGTACTGGCGCTTATTTTCCACTCCGCCAAGATTTGAATTAATTCAAGTCGACCAGCCCACCACCACAATTATATTCACAGCAGAGCCAAAGCGTAGACAAACAAACACACATACACATATGCACATGTTTATTCACCATTGTAGGCCACCAGTCTGTTGACACATTTTCCGTTGCTGCACCACAAAAATATGATTTACCACAGTTATAACCAAGTCCTTTTGCAAGCTGATACAGAAAAGGTTAAACATATATACATGCAATATACATACTTTTTCGCCATGGGAATAGCGCCACATCACTGGGCTAGGCATCAGCATTGTTGTTGCAGCAATTTTGTTTCACTTCTTTATGGCTGCTGATTTCACAAGCCAATTTTTATGATGATGTTACAAATTTAAAAACGATTTTTAATTTAGACTCTTACAAATTTGAAAGTCATCTAATCTACAACGACTTTATTGTGATGTATATATAAATAGTTACATAAAAATACATGAGTATTTTAGTGGCAAGTACCTAATTAAAGAGTATAAACAGCTAATACTCATTCACAACTGGTTCAAAGAAGTTCAAAATTGACAACATTTTGTAAAGACGGATGTCATCTTAAAATGTGACTGCTCTTAAGCACTTAAGCACATTTAAGTGCAATCAGATTCATATTATACCGCGTGAATTTCACAATTTCTTTGTTGCTTTCATTTCTTAAGTTTCTTTACTCTTTAAGTTTTTACTTAAGTAAAGAATATAGAAAATTCACATGAATAATTGCAATTAATTATGTTGAAATTTGAAGAAAGTTGTGTTCAGCACTTCGTATCCGTTACAAAAGAATAATAATCTACAAGCGCTCAAATAATTGAATGGCAACTCCTGATTCTTTTATCTGCTAGCGCCACTACTGCAAGAGAAATTTACTATCATCTAGTACGATTAGTTTCAAATTTTCAGTCGAATCGGGCTTCCAGTTTTGTTTTTATAGCGTGTTGAACCGGGCGTGTCCGCCGATTTTTGAAAACTGGAAAAGGAGCAATATTGTTTGGTGGTTGGATTTTGTCTTTGCAAGGGAAATCGTACAGTGAAATCAGAGATCGCTTGGACTTTGCATATAACGACCCTTCTCCTTTGACGACTGCAAAAATTTATTCAAAGAGTTTCAAGGTGATCACAAGGCGTCACAAAAGCCCTAGATCTCGTATTGACAGACTGCCGGTTGAACGTGCGTGAGATAGCTGAGACAGTGAGCATTTCAAAAGGGGGGACTTTCTGCATGAAATATTGAGAATGAGAAAGCTGTTGGCGCGTTTAATGTATGACGCTGTCTACGACTATTTTAAGAAGAGCAAAACAGTCATAGCTCTCTTCTTCGCCGAATTATTGGACTGATTTGAACCTGATTACGGGTTAAATAAGTTGGGGCATCGCTAGGGGAGTATATTGAGCTAAAAGGAGATTATCTTAAGGAATAAATCTGCATTTTTTAAAAATTGTATGCTAAATACCTATTGGACCACCCTCATACAGTCCCATTCACTGAAATAGAGAAAGTAATTTTTATGAAAGAAAACAAAAACCTGAATGTGATCTTTCAACAAAACATTTTTGTATAACTGCAGAATTTATATAACTGGAAATTCGACGCAGAGCTCATGCTAATGGTACTTCGTAACTTAACGGTACAATATTCCACTTGATTTATTTTTTCATCTGTATAGAGGCACTGTGGAGATATCAAAAGTAATTGAAAACAACAACC
Organism: Bactrocera minax; assembly: GCA_021498325.1. Classification (NCBI taxonomy): domain Eukaryota; kingdom Metazoa; phylum Arthropoda; class Insecta; order Diptera; family Tephritidae; genus Bactrocera; species Bactrocera minax. Next base: position 2,594,496 of record JAKEEE010000028.1, on the reverse strand, counting down.
AACCAACCAAGACGTGACAAAAGGGGAATTAAAAAGGAGCTGAAAAGTTGTACAAACTTTCTAGGTGCGCTAATGGAATTTCAGACCAGTACACTATAATTATTCTAATTAAACATTTTGTTGTAAAATATTGTACCCTCTCATAAAATGTGAGACAACCTCAAAATTTTTCAATAATATTGAGATTTGAAGAGTGTGGGGGTCTTAACTGGTTTCGGCATTTTGAGATGCAATTCAGGTCTCGTACACAGTCAAATGCACTTATTTAAATATCCGAAAGTAGTTCAATCAGTCTATATTTTTATAGATAATATGCTGCAATAGATTTTTTAATAATGGTAGTATCAATTAATGTTCAGATGATCTATCCGTGGAACACAAGAAACGAACGAATGAATGAATAGAAACTAATGAATTTACAGATATATATATATAGAAAATTTACAGATTTTAATAAGGAACTTAGTCTTAGATGAAGTTCTTCAATGTAAAAATTTTGATCGGTATCAAAGAGCGAATTGTACTCGAAATACTTTTTGAACTTTCATGAAATAACCCACGTCCAAACACGAGAGCGAATACTTAATTTAATAATCATAAAATAAATAATAATAAATAATAATAATAATACATAATGAAATAATGAAATAATGCTCATATAATTTTGAAAATTTGTTACGAGTTAATAAAGTAATACGTACTGAATTATCAAAGTCAAGTTTAATTTAATTAAGTTGGGTACTAATTAAATCTTAGAAGTTTATTTTAAAACACAGAAAGCACTAAACGAATTTTAGAAGTGAATACTCAATGCTCGACTGAAAGAATGAGAGGTCGGAAGAAAAGCTGAAAGGTGACAAACAAAAATTATAAAATCTCTATAAAATCAGTTGGAGATGTCAAGTTCTGCTAATAAACTGTTGAATAATTTGATGAATTAATTAAAATTGTGAGTTATTTAGAAATATATACTTCTGATGAATGAAATTTCGAATGACATGAAAGTTGTTGTACATCTCTTTACGTCTGCTTCTACATAAGAGTGCTAAGAAATTATTCTACAATCGTTATTTGAGGAATATAAGAGCCTCATTGAGAGAAACATAAATGTTAATTTATTAGTAAGAGCTATTAATTCAGTCGTTTAAGTTCCACGACTTCTAAAACATCAAAACTTAATAAATATATAGTATGAATTCGAAAATTATGTATTGAATATTTCACTTTTTTCGTAAGACTTTGTGTGCATTCACATGTCCTCTACTCGCATTAATCAACTGGCACTTAGCATAAACAAGGCGTTTTGGAGACTCCACCGCAATAATTAGGCAACACGTCCGTGTCAAAAGTGCGCCAATGTGTGCGGTGAGAGGAAGACACAAAATACAAAAATTAAAGAAGAAGGAACACATAATAAGCAAATCAGAAAATATGGAGTGAAACAAAAATGGACAATGAACGAAATAGCGCTAAAAACGAAAATCGCATATTAAAATCATGCAACTTTGTTAATTAAAAGTTAATTTGTTTTAAATGAGTTACTGTTGAGTTACCAAATAAACAAAACAATCAAGTAAACAAAAACACGAAACAAACTGCTGCATTAACCCAAGCTAATCGTCTTTTAAAATGGTTTAAACAGTGCTAGTGACAGGCGTGAAGCGCTTGAAATGAAGCAAAAGTGCGCGCGCCGTGGTGAAAAAAGGAGATGACGAGCTGGGCGTGAGCCGCCAGTGAAGGCAAGTCAAAGTGCGGAAGCCATGCCTTCCACTTTGTCATTCAGTGGGATTATTTACGTTTGCAAAAGCGCAAACGAAAACACATACGCTGCTTACATGCAGCGAATGCATGCCACAACTCAACTAGGTTCGTGTCTTCAGTCTTCTGTTCTGAGTGAGCGAATGTTGCTAAACCTTTTCATTTGAAAATGTTTATTCAGTAGATTTATAGCATTGGAAAAGTGCGCTCAAACACTGTGCTAAATCACATTCGACATGGCTACTTTGACAAATGCACTGACGAAATAAAAAAAAAAAAAACAATGTACACAATATAAACCAAAACAAAGGCGCTAGCACTTGCGCCGAAAAATCATCAAAAACATGAAATTAATTTAAACTAAGCCAAACAGTGAGTTAATTTCATGCTAATTTCGTGTTTGAATTGATTTATGTTGCGTCCATTTTGGCGAATTATGAGCCAATAAAATTCCAATTCTACAACAACAACAATATAACCAAAAACAGAAAAAACAAAAACGCTCCTTAAATAACAAGAAAGTAAGCAGCAAGCAAAATCAGTTAGCATAAAATTGCAACAATTAACGTCATAAATAAATATATAACAAATGGCCTCAAATGAAATACTAAAACCGTCAAATTAGTATCCATGAAAAGTTACTGGAGGGAAACTCCATCTCCCTTGTCCGACCGTCCGTCTCCAATGGCCACCGTCACTTTCCGCAAAATGCTCCACTTGCAATTGCATCGACTCTTTCCTCGTCCATTTGCTTTCGCCTCGCTTTTGGCTCTTTTATAGTTACTTAATTGCCATTTCGTTACGCTTTGTTGTTAAGTGGCGCTTCACTCAACGCCCGTGGGAATTTTCATCATTTTCCGTATGCAAATTTCGGCACGTTTGGCAATTAAAAACGAATTAACAGTTGTCGGGCATACCGATAAGAGGGCGCTGCAACCGCTTGGGTGGCCTGTGAACATATTGGCTTGTTACAAATCCGTACAACAACAACAACAACAAAAACGGTATTGATTCTCCAGGTAAGCAGCGCTACTTTGCGCTCTGCTGCGGTGACCCATTATTAAATGCCGCCCAGTTTTGTGGTAAATACAAACTACATTACAAAATAAAATGCACTTTAAATGTGAAATGAGATTTTCTTCATTTGCAGCTTTGAATGTCTTCCTATTGTAGTATAAATTCACTGGTGGCTGTTGGATAGGCAAACAAACTAAAACAAATGCAGTGAATTCATTATAACCTTGAACTTTTAAACTTTACGCAACAAAGCAACTCCTGAAAATACTTTTTATTTGTTCTACAGCTGCTTCACTTGAAGCTCCGTCGGTTCCTCGACTTTAATCCACTTTCCCTTCCACTTGATCTTTACAATACAGAAAAACCCCTTATCTCCTGGTTTTACTATCAAAATCTGCATCTGGAATCTTTAGGACAAGAATATTATTGGGTTGTTCGGAAAGTCATTTCGTTTTTTCCCGCCAGAGGACTTAATTACGTTTTTTCGAAACTAACTTCACACTTAAGCCCCATAACCATTATATGTCATGAGAGCTGATATTGCAAGGCTTGTGTGTGAAAAAGTTCTATTAATTCTACCCAGTAGTTTTTGGTTGGTGCCTTTTTAAATATGGAGAGCAATAAGCAGCATTTTCGTCATATTTTACTTTTTAACTTCAGAAAAGGTAAAAATGCTGTCCAAGCGAGAAAAAAATTGACGGATGTGTATGGAGAAGGCGTGTTAACAGTACGCCAGTGCCAGAACTGGTTTGCAAAATTTCGATCCGGCAATTTTGATGTCGAAGATGCACCACGGTCTGGAAGGCCGGTCGAAGCTGACAAAGATGCGATAAAGGCATTAGTTGATGCAAATCGGCGAATCACCACACGAGAGATCGGTGAGAGGTTAAATTTGTCGAATTCAACGGTTTATGGCCATTTGAAAGGCATGGACTTAACCTCGAAGCTCGATGTGTGGTTGCCCCATGTCCTTACCGAGCGAAATTTGTGTCGTCGTGTTGACGCGTGTGATTCGCTCCTCAAACGTCTAGAAAATGATCCATTTTTGAAGCGGATTATTACTGGGGACGAAAAATGGGTTGTATACAACAATGTTAAACGCAAGAGGTCATGGAGCAGAAAAGATGAACCGGCTCAAAGCGTGTCAAAAGCCAACATTCACCAAAAAAAGGTGATGCTCTCCGTTTGGTGGGATGTCAAAGGAATCGTTTTTTTTGAGCTTTTGCCGGACAATACAACGATTAATTCAGAAGTCTATTGTCATCAGCTGGACAAATTGAATGATTCACTTAAAGAGAAGAGGCCCGAATTAATCAACAGGAAGGGTGTAGTGTTCCACCAGGATAATGCGAGACCTCACACAAGTTTGGTCACTCGCCAAAAACTTTTACAGCTTGAATGGGACGTACTGCAACATCCACCATATTCTCCAGATCTGGCGCCTTCCGACTACTATTTGTTCCGGTCCCTGCAAAATTTTTTGGATGGCAAAACCTTTACCTCAAATGAAGATGTCAAAAACCACCTGGACGAGTTTTTTGCCAGCAAGGACCAAAACTTTTATGAGAGGGGAATTATGTTACTGCCAGAAAGATGGCAAAAGGTGTTGGACCAGAATGGCCAATATATAATTTAATAAAATATTTATTCATTATACGAAAACTGTCTTTCATGTTCCCCAAAAAAAACGAAATGACTTTCCGAACAACCCAATAGTTGTGTTGGGATGGCTTGACTTCAGCAGCATGACAGTTAGTTTGCTTAATTCTCCCTTTAAATATGCTTGTGCTAAGATGTCACTTTTTGCACTTCTGTAAAATGTATCTCAAAAATATATAAAAAAAAAAAACTAAAGTATATTTTATTATACTATATTATATTTTATTTTATTTCTTCATACCAGATAATAAATTCATATTAGCCAGTCCCAAATGAACATTTATGTAGCCACCGTCGAAATAAAAATAATACGTAGCCCATCTGAAATCCATAGTCAAATTTCTTTGCATTTTAAATGTAATAACAAGAAGGTTAGATATTATATCAACAAATATATAATTTTCTACATGTTTGCTCCACTATTTGTTACTTTTATGCTGTAATCCTTAGCAGTAGCAAAATACTCTCTTTGTGATACTCAGAAATTAGCGAATCTATTACGAATGGTTGCTTCAGCTTTACTATATGTTTTATCGGACAAACCTGTATGGGAAGAGCGATCTCGACTTTCACCCAAAAAGAAACAGTCATTTATATTAATAGCACATTTTACGCACCAATTTCGTCTTTTTCTTAATTATTTCCTTTTATACAATAAGAAAAAAAAGGAAAACACACAATTGTATTCATTGTTGAATGTCCGATTGAGCTGCTCGGATGACGAATGTACAAATGATCACCGATTTCATTTGTATGCCGACTATTAGTTATGGTCGAAGCGGACGAAGCGGACGAACCAAACAATCTAACATTCAATAAATACTGAGGTAGTCGTAATTAACGGTCACTTTTTGGAAGTGCTTTGTAGCTTATTTATTAAAAAATCTCAATAAGCAAGCAAAGCTACTACCAATAAAGTTTCGTAGGTGCTCTTGTTGTTGTCGCTTGAATGTTGCTATCAATCGTTGGTTGCATCGTCAGCGGCTGTCTTTTCATCTTCATGCACAGCGACTTGGCTATGCCTTCAGTCTTCGGTGTTTGTATGTATATGCCTATAAAGGAAAAAACTCTATCTCAATGTACAAAGAATAAAGTATAAAGCGTAGTATATACTAGATTTATTAGAATTCAGTAAAACTATTTGAAGTATTTGCGCGCCATGAATTATGGCCAATTAACGTGGTCGAAGTTTGATCAGACGATTAAGATTCGTATATACGTATGAACAAATTTTGTGATCTCTCTACAAATCGATTATGATGTTAACGTTGGTATGGCTAATCGATAGGCGGGAATTTCGCTGGCAAAAAAATTAGGAAACTTTAAGCAAATTATCAGCAGTAATTATTGGTCTGCTGGATATCATCTTTTTTATGCCATAGAACATCGATTATTTCTCAACAATCATCTTAATAGATACAATTTAATCGTTTCGGATAGCTCAGTAGATAAAGTTTGAAAATTTTCAAATATTTTCACGCAGTGGTCTTCTACTTTCTTGCCCTTTTCTCATCGCTATAATTGATTAAGATATTCTGGTTGAGTCCATCACAATATATTCATAAACTCAACCAAAGGAGATCAATTTCATTTATTGAATATATTAAGAAAATGTCAGCCTGAGAAGCGAAAATAATTACATTACGGTTATGGAGTTTAGAGTAAGGTGTGGACCGTTTTCATTCAAATTTTGCACTAAAGCACACTATGTTTAAGGCACGTTCACTTAGTTTCATTAAATTATAACACATATTGACCAACTTAAACATTTAAGCCAACTGGAAATTATATTTGTTCGAAATTCGTATATTCCTACCGTACTTGTGCGGTAGGAGAAGTATTTAACTGATATTAACCATTTTTGACAAAAGGACACAATATTGTCTGACAAAGTTTTGCTTGGAATTTCAATAACATAATTCGCAGATTAACCGATATTTTCGGTAAAAAGCCGGCCATAGGCACTGGGTTCATATATTCGATATCTGGGGGCATATATTTATGAAAAGTTTTACTCCGATATCTTAATCGGTGCTTGGTTTGTTCACAGTACATGAAAGAATGTTACGGAATTTAAATTTGTGATATATGGGAAGTAATCGTGGTTGGATGCCGACTTAACCCATTTTCACACCATAACACAACGGAATAGTAATACAATGTAATGCATCAAATTTACTTAAATTGGTTAAGTAGTTCTTCAAATGTGGAATTTCACCCAGAGGCGGACGGTATCATGCCTACTGTCCAATTTTTACTGTGCATATCTTCCATACTATCTCGGATGCTCTATACTTCTGACGCACTTAGTTATTGAATTATCTGATTTTCAATGGTTTGCAACAAGACCGTTATATGGGGAGTGGGCGTGGTTATAATACTCACGGATTCCACTATTGGATTTAACTAATTTTCCCATTGCATGAGGGGGTGCTAGAAAGACTTGCGCCAGCAAGTTTGGTCGATATAGATTTAGTAGTTTGTGAGATATGTACATTAAACCTATTAGGGAGCGGGGCCGATCCCAAGTTTTAAAATAATTTAAACCACAGATGCCTTTTACCAAATTACAGTCTGGTATCTTAATTTGCTGCTTAGTTATAGCACTTTATAGATTTTCTATTAACGAAATTTTGTGGGCCTGGCACTAATCTCATTACGCCCATCTGCAATACCAACCTCCTCAGAATACCAAGGAACACGCGTACCAGGCTTTATCAAGAAAAAGCTCACATCTCAATTTTTACTCAAGTTACCGCTTGCACGGGCGAACTCCTGATCATTTCTATATTGTATATATAACTTCATATCTATCCCGATTAGTTTTAGGTGTTATAAACAACAAAAAAAATTATTTTACTTTGTGCAACATGTTGGAGGGCCTTGAAAAGTAAAGTCCGATTTCAACCATTTTTTCGGAGTTGCCCACATCATAGGTAGTATTTACAAAAAGTTTTATAACGATATCTTCATTAAGTCTCGCTTGAATTTAGTAGTTTGTGAGATTGTAGGTGCATATTAGAGCGCCACGTCCACTTTTATGAACCATTATAACTACAGATGTTTTAGCTTAATTTGTGGCTAATCATAACACTTTATATTTTTTTATTAACAGCATTGTGGGCCTGAACCAAGTTTTGTCAAGATATCTAAATATTTACTCAAGTTATTATTTATATTGACAACCAAACATCCGGTAATCAACTCGTCTCGCCATTCTGATTGTTTGGTTGTTGCATATCACTTGGTTAGTTTTAGGTTGAGGTTAGTTGACAAACAATCGTCAGGTGAACAAATTATAATATTCTACTCTGTTCAACATATTGCGAGAGTAAAAGAATTATAAAGAAAAGTTGGGAGATCGCTGTAATTGATGCATCGCCTGCCGTATGTTAATTTTTTGTTCTACTTTGGATATGCGGCGTTTTTCTAGCTACTATTCTTTTGTAAAAGGGTAACAAAAGAGTGTGACTCATTTTTTAATATTAAACAGCTAGAAGAGGTCCAACCGAATTTTTATATATTTTATACTTTTTACACGTATTTTATATATTTTCCCATAACGAATAACGGCTACAAAAATTCCTTTTGAGCTTCTATTAATTATTGAGTTTATTAATATATTTGTTTTGAAATAATGACTTAAAGACATATCGCAATTATTTACTGAATCGATACTCACATATAATATAGTATTCAACCAAATTGTGCCCAATATATGATACTTTTATGCTGTCTGTATTTTTAACAGAATTTGAGGTTTGAGCAACACGTCGCTTGGGATGATTCTATAATTTTCATTACACAAATATTAAACTGTAATAAATTTATTTTTATTGTTATTTTTAAATAATACCTTTTTTCAAATTTATACTAGCAATTGAAATACTATAAAAATCAAAATATATGTACATATCGCTCAATAATTCGTGGGAATCACACTTCATTGCCCATTTTATGCCAGTAAATTAGCTGGTTTCCAGCAAACTTTAAGTCAACCGGCAATTCATAAATATATAAATATATATATAAATATATATATATGCATGCATGCATTTTTATTTGTTATATTTATTAATAGTCCTATTCAATATAAACAGTTAAATTCAGCGGCTATTTGCTTGCTTTGCTTTTGCTTGATTTCCTAATCGAATAATAATCGATGTTTATATATACAAGTATGTACCTATGAACATGAATACATAAAATGAACTGTTCATTTCTCAAACAGCCTTATAAATAAATAATTATAGTTTGATTTTTTACTAATTACTCACGTACATATATACCTTTTAAATCAAGTTGCAGCGACCTCGATTATTTTAAAATTAGATTGCATTTAAACAACTTTTGGCGAAAATGAAGTGCAGTAAATTTTATTATAAAGAAGTAAGGAAGAACTGATTTCGGTCACATTATATGCTCTGAATATTATACTCTCGCAATTTACTTGAATGAAAGCCAGTTAAAATATTTCGTAATGTTGCATATGAATCGTTACGAAAAATTCTAAAACCGAATTTTAGGATCATATTAACATATGCTACAGGTCACGTGTCCACTTAGTTTCATTCAGCTATCTTACTTAATGTCCGAAATATTCACTTTAAAGTCAGACTAACTGAATCCGAATTTTCATAATGGAAAAGTATGGGTCCATATCACTCCTTTTTGGCACCGAAATTTGTTATAATATTCAAAATTTTCTTCCTAAATTTTCCTGAAACATCACGCACAGTGATGACTTTTACGCTATTAAGTCCAATATAGATATATAGGAATAGAAATCAGTAAATAGAGGAAGGGAAAGTCCGATTCTATACAGTTCTTTCACTAAACCATACCAAATTAACAAGAAAATATCTACTTACCTTCATTATCTTACACATTGGTTTTATTGAGATTTGTCCGTTACTAACTCATAAAGTCAACCAGCTGAGGGAGGCCCTCATATTAGATTTACCAAGCTACAAATAAGTTAGGCACTTGAAAAATTTTGTTTTGAGAGTTGCTGTCTATATATAGGCACCTTCATTGCTGCTTGAGTTATACATTGCAAAGTAAAATAAGCTGTGGAATTGAAAATGGCGTAGTTACGAACAGATTTTGTTTATTTTCAAAGTATGAGAAAGTAAATAAAAATATAGTTAATTATTTTATTAACTTGTGTTTTATTAATGTGTAATGTAAAATTTTAGCTGAAACTCAGAAAACATAGTAAAATTTTGGAATTGATTTTTAAGTGCTGACATATCATTTATCATTAAAACTTAGAGACTTACCGTATTTCAGTAGTTTTTGACTATATCACTACTTGGAAGATTAACCATATTAACAATATCAACTTTAATATCAACTTTACTTTAATTAAAGAAAAACTACTTTCCGAGGCTTAGATTCGTCTCTAATTGATATTTTCGATAAAAACAGAAATCGTACTCGTTATGGCTTTATTAAAAAAATGAAACAATTAATACAGTTTTTACCCATACCTTTTATCAATAAATCGCTTTTTGTGACAAAAAGTTGTCTACATTTGACTTCTCTCGATGTCCTTTTATTTGTTATATTTACTTTCGCAACATGTTGCAACGGGGTATATTAGTTTTGTTCACCTAACTTTTGTTTGTAACACCTAGAACTGAACGAGTTAGATATAGACATATATATATATATAAATGATCAGGGTGAAAAGACGAGTTGAAATCTGAGTAACTGTCTGTCCGTCCGTCCGTGCAAGCGATAACTTGAGTAAAAATTAAGATATTTTGATTGGTACACGTATTCTTTGTCACCGTAAGACGGTTGGTATTGCAGATGGGCATAATTGGATATCTGACACGCCCACAAAATGCCATTAATCTAAAACAGATAAAGTGCTATAACCAAGCGGCAAATTAAGTTAAATACGTGTTATTTGGTATAGAGGATCCTAGTAGGGCGGAGCGTCTGTGGGCAAAAAATTTTGTTAAAGTGGGCATGGCGCCACCCCCAATAGGTTTAGTATATATATCTCGGAAACCGTTAAAGCTATTTGAATCAAACTTGCTCCGAGTAAGTTCTTCTAGCACCTCTTTATATATTAAGAAAATTAGTAAAATCGACTAATAACCACGACCACCTCCCATACAAAAGTTATGTTGAAAACTACTAAAAGTGCGATAACTCGCTGAATGAACACGTCAGAAGCATTAAATCTTGCAGAAAATATGATACGAAAGGATTTCATAGGAATGTATAATCCGCGTAAAGCTTTGATGATGGGCGCGGTACCGCCCACTTTTAGGAGAAATCCCATATCTTAAGGGCGTCTTGACCGATGTCAACAAGATTTGGAATGTAACATTATATTTGCATTATTATGTCACGTTGTGGAAATGGAGAAAATCGTACACAAACCACGCCCACTTCTCATTTAATACAATTTTATGTTTCATCTGATCCTTTCACTTTAAAGTATATAAATCGACCAGCAATTAAGATACGAAAATTAAACTTTGTACAAATAGTGCTTTCAAGATATACCATCTCATGCACAAAAATAGACGAAATCCGATAACAACTTTTCAATCCACCAGATACCCAATATTTGGCCCTCAGTGCCTCTATCTGACTTTTTATCGAAAATATCGGGAAATATGTAAGATATTGTAATGAAATTGAAGGGTTATCTTTCCATGATAATAGCGCACTCTCGCATCAAAAATTGATCAAATCGGGGAAGCACTTCCCCTAGCCCTCATGTACCTAATATACGGATTTTCAACCTCTGGTTAGATTTAATACCATATATTTCGGTCAATATGTAAGATATCTCAGCGAAATTTGGTGAACGTGTAATATCTAATATACCATAGCTTGCTGCCGTAAATGTGTGAAATCGGTGCACGAATTATCCCAGCTCGCATATACTACATATAATCATTTTCGCTATTCGATCACTGTGTGAGTTACCTTCACAAAATTGCGTAAAAACATGTTCTCTAATATACTTGAGCAGTGAAAAGAGTTAATGTGATCAGTGCAGATGTTCTTCTATCCCAAAAATGCCCGATATAAGAATTCCCGACTTTCCCCTTGACTTTAAACCGTTTAGGTTGGTCAATATGTGTGATATTTCAATGAAATTAAGTGGATATGTTTTCTTAAACACAATGTGATTTCGCGCCAAATATGAATGAAACTGGTCTAGGCAGTGGTCTAAGCCTCATATTCCTAATATAATGATGACACATTTTCTGGTTTACTTTTTCCTCATGTATCTAATATATTAATTAAACCACTTTGGTTGACTTTACATCGCATATATCACTTTTGTGTTAATTTGATAGATTTTAACATAAATATCTCTGACACGAAGCGAAATATAGCAACGAAAGTACATGAGTGTATGGCGTGTAATATAAGTTAATAAGATATGAATAAATATGATTGCAATCTATTGGCAATTTCTTCGAATAATGAATGTTGAATTCTTCCGCAACATTTTTTAATATAAAATTATGCCAGCACTTGAAAACATTTCCCCGCCTCTGGTCCTTGCACATTACGAAAGTATAAAATGTTCGGTTACACCCGAACTTAGCCCTTTCTTACTTCTTTTATTTTAGCTTTATCGCTGAGGTTAACATATTTCACATACATTACACACGTTTTATATTTCTTAAGCGACTGATATACGGTTTATAAAGTTTCAGCCCATTGGATGGAACTGTGGTAAGATAACTATGAAATTCATATTCTAAGTATCCTGTCGTTGGAAAACGAAATACATACGAGAAGAATGTCAATTTAAAATTGTTTCAGTGATAATTATACTCGAGAAGGCTATTTGCTAATCTCATTTGAAAGTTATTAATTCCGTTCACAATTGAACAGGCAATACTTAATTACTTTTTAGAGGGTATAATTGTAGGTAATAAACTTGATGTACGCCGGAAAAAGCAGTTATTCTACGATATTATCAAGTGTTTCAATTTGTGGCGGTATTTAAGAGTCAACTGAAAGAGAGGATAAAAGAAATAATATTTCAAGCTTATCTCAAATACTTCGCAAATTTATTATTTTCACATAACGACATAATATTTTGCATTACCCACTTCAACATTATGCCGTCTTTTAATCTTTCTTAACTATGAAATATTAGTTTGTTTGTCAAACCTCCTACAAATTTTCCCTGGGCCTTTGAATTTTTAAATGAAAATTTTTTATATTTTGGATATACATATTTCATTTGGATATACATATAACATATTTCAAGTGTTTTTAATTCGAAATAGTAATATATATTATTTAACTTTATTCCTTTTATCATGTTAGTTTTAACTAAAATTATAAGTTTATTTTTCTTGCCATATTTTGTAGCGTATGATAATTAGAATTCCTAAGCCCAAATCATAATTCTTTCACACCAAGCTTTCATGTCATTAACTTCAAGATTTCTTTCAATACTGTTATTTATAAAATTTCATCACTTCTATTTCTTCACATATGAAGAAATACAAAACAACAACTTTTACAAATGTGACTCTTAATTATTCTTTTAAGTATGTGAAAGAGTCTTAAATTTGATTTCTATTTTGTTTTGTTCGATTGAGTCACAGATTACATAAACAAAAATTACTTAAGTAGAGATCCAATCTTTTATAATTCATTCGAACTTCGTCTATTAATACCAAAAATATATACAGATATAAATGCGAAGAATAATTAACATTTGAACTGTGCTTGTTCGAAGTCAAAAAACATTTCATTTGCATAAAGATTATTCGTTTATATTAAATGCTTGTTATAAGTATATGCGAATATACAAAAATATCAAAAAATATGTGTATGTGTGCCAAAATGGGTAACTTTGCAGCAGTTCAAATACCCTCTTTTTACTAATTTAGATTTATAATGCCACAGCAGCATCCGATAATGATTACCTCTTGGATTAATTAATATAATTGGCCTAAAGTTTTATGATCTTTTTCGAGACTATAACGGTTGTTACTCTTCATAATTGTTTCTCATTTTTGCATGCTTGCAATTACTTGCGACTTATAGCAACATTAAAAACAGGTCAATAATCTGAGTAAATTATTTCATACAATTTCCATAATTTATTCATTGTCGAGTTTTTATTTTAACATTAGGTACAGCCCAATCTTGCCGTATAATATTTACAGCTCTTGGAGAGCAGCTACATTGGGTAGGGTTTCTTTATTTATTTATTACGATTTTCACACAGTGTCAACATATATACTATATGTATCGTCCAGCCAGTATTAGCAAATGTAACAATTTTGTTTAGATTAAAAAACGGATTTGTAAGATATTAGCTGTCTTCGTTCCGCTATTTCTCTCCTCGCTATGTTTGAGCGCAGCTCCCTTGACCAAAAATATTACATTATGTTTGCTCTTTCTTCAATACTACCGATTTTTGGTTTGCAGATTTTGGACCAGTTTTTCTATTGTGATAAATGCAGCTTGTGCGGTTTGCTTATTTTTCAATGCTTCACAAATCGAAGGCAGCTATTTTTGCTGTAAATCCCTAAAAAGGGGATATCGGTGTGGGATACCAAAGAGACGCGAATCATATCGCTACAACACTATTTTGATGTTAATGTTGGTTCTATCTTTAACTCTAAAAATTATGAATCAGTATACATATACATACCACATCAGATAATAGAGTTTTGTGGATACAACGAATCCTAAAGATTCTCTACAGACTAGAAATATGCCTGATGATCATTTGACAGTAAAAATTTAAATGTTAAAGTCAAACATATGTTTTGATTTTAACGATATCCCTCTAAAAATATATTTCTGAAAACAACACTATATTTATTTATATGTATACAAAACTATTACTTTGAGCTTTAATATATAATAGTATAAAGAATTTCTTATATGAATTTCTTTTTAAGATAATAAAAGCCCACCTGAAATCCCTAACCGAAATATTTTGCGAATAGATTTTTTTCTTTCAAAATATTCTTACATATTTGTATAATTGCATTGATATCAATAATAATTAATAAGGCAATTTTTGTCTTCGCTGTTACATTGATGATGTTTTCTTCTTCTTGATTAGCTCTAACTCTCTAAGTGACTTTACACTTTTGTTTTACAAGAAACTGTAAACACTTCAAAGCTAGTCAGCAGAAGCATAGCAGCTAAGCCGCTGATGAATGGTTTAAATTAGTTTGCAAACGATTAGAGCTCCAATTACTTTCTTAAATATTTTATTAAGTGAGCCGATGGTGATACCAGAATTTAGTTTTCAAAGCCATACAATAACAACCAATTCAGACATTACTACATAAAGGTAACATTTTCGTGAAATTAAAAGCAGTTAGAACAAGTAAGGAAGGGTTAAGTTCGGGTGTTACCGAACACTTTATACTCTCGCAATTTGCAAAGATTAAAAGCCGGGAAATGCATTCAGGTGCTGGTATAATTTTATACTAAACAAGTAAAGAAGGGTTATGTTCGGCTGTAACCGAATATTTTATACTCTCGCTATGTGCAAGGATCAAAGGCTTTATCAGAAGCTTTATAATATAAGTTGTTGTGTAAAAATAACCTTTAACGGGTTACCTTCATATTTGGTATCTTATTAACTTATAATACAGGTTATAGACTTACGTACTTTCATTACAGTAATTTGCTTTGTGTCCGAGATATTTATATTAATATCAACCAAATTAACTCAAAAAAGATATACGCAATATAAACTCAACCAAAGTGGCTTAATTAAATATATTGGGTATATGAGAAAAAAGTCAACCAGAGAATCGGACATCATTATATTATGAATAAGGGACTTAAACCGCGGTCTAAACTGATTTCATTCATATTTAGCGCTAAACCACGTAATATTTAAGATTACACACTTAATTTCATTAAAATATCACACATCTTGACTAACATAAAAGGTTTAAAATCAGCTGGAAAATCGGAACTCACTATATCGGGAATATTTGGGATAGGGGGGCGTCTGGACTGATTGTGTTAACTTTTTTCATTACTCAAGTACACCATAGAATATGCTTCCACTCAGTTTTACGAAGATAACTCACACAGTGACCGACTTATTCAACATAAAATCTGCTAGAATAACGAAAATCATCGATATAATAATCGGTATGTAGTATATGAGAGCTGGGACAATTCCTTGATCGATTTCACACATATTCGGCATGAAACTATGGTTTATCCAATACAGTACGTTCGCTAATTTTACTAAGATATCTTACATATTGATCGGTACATACGGTGTAAGGTCAACCGGATGTTTGAAATTCTTGCATTAGGTATATTGGGGGCTAAGGGTAGTATTAATCCAATTTTATTCGTTTTTGTGATCACGACATATACTACAAGGAAAAGATGCTGTTTAACTTTCATTAAGCAGAACCGGAAATAAGGATCAACCGCAAGTTTCAAAATTCTTATATTAGGCATAAGGGGACTAGGGGAAGTGTTTGCTCGAGTTTTCCCATTTTTAACACAATGGCACGTTAATACCAGGAGAAGACACTCCCTGAATTTCATTAAGGTATCTCACGAGATTAAGAGTCACAAGGAAATGTTAGAAGTTCTTATTCCCAGCAAGTTTGGTTGGTAGAGCTTTAATGGTTTATGAGATATGTATTGGGTCTATAACTATATTAGGGCGGTTTTTTCCAAATTTTTAACGCTTATTTAAGAAAAACATGTACAATAGTATTACTTAAAGTATTGCCTTGTATTGTGGATTGCATACCAAAGGAATGGAAATAAAGGAATCCCAAAGGTATTCCAGTGAGGGCGTTCTGCATCGACCGGAACAAATGGCAGTTAGAAGGGCAACCTTAGCTTAAACCAAAATTCGATTCTTTCGGCTGAGTTTTTTTCATATTAAAGTAATGAAGGAGAACTCGCCGCGAAACCACTTTTTCAGGTATAAAGTTCGGCACATTTGAGTAAAAAAAAAATATTGTTGTTTATACTTAAAATGAAAAACATATACTGAAAAAGGCGCACAAGGACACTAGCTTTCCAATGTTGGAATGGATGTTCAGAATATTGGAACTATGGAACAATGGCATAATAATCAAGTTACGCCATCTCTTAGCAAGGTGCAATATAGTTATAGACCCAATACATTAAACCTATTACGAGGCGGAGCAAGGCCCATTCTCTTTTTTTAATTTAAAATGCCCCTCCCTACTTTGATCCTACGTCCCAAATTCTAGCATTGTACCTTAATTTGAAGCTTAGTTATAGCGCTTTATAATTTTTCGATTTACGATATTATTTGGGCGTGGCCATTATCCCTTTATGCTCATCTGCAATACCAACCTTCTTATAGTGTGTATTCCGTCATTTCGTCACGTCATCCTGATCATCTCGTTTTATATAATTCCATATCTGTATCGTTTAGTTTTAGATTTTACAAACAACCGTTAGGTGAACAAAACTACAATAACCTTTTGCAACATGTTTCGAGAGTATAAAAACAACAAAGTAAAATGGTGAAAATGGAAAGTCTTATAACGCTAAACCGATTATGAAGATCCATTTTAAAGTTGTTGTAATCCAGAGGCTACCGTGTGATATTCACGTATGTGTGTCAATGAATATCAGTAATTGCAATGTGTGACTAAATACATATCACGTCACACCATGGCATCAACTTGTTTCTGCCAATCAATTCAGCACCGTAAGTGACTAAGCAACATACTTCTTATATAACACGCTCCCATACATATAATACATATATTATATATACACATACATACACACGCATACATATGGAAGTACGTTGACTGCATAATATTCAATTGCAAATCATAACACGATCATAAAGTGTAGTCGCGCAAACGCTCCTAAATTATATGACGTGCATGTATATATATATACATACGTCCAAGTGATTTAAGTCGATTCAGCAGCAACAAGCTGTGAGTGACAGGGCTGAGCGGTGAAATGCAACACATAAATCGGACAGTCCATCACTTCGTCAGAGCATCATACCAACACAGATGCGGAATATCTGTGTGTGTGTGCATATTTTATCACCTGCGGCCACATCAATTGAAAGCGCGACATTGTCGTCGCCAAACAGCTTCGCCACCTCGTGTTCGTGCCACAAGCATATCCAACAAATCAGCGACGACAGCTGCTGCGCGCGATGTGAGTGAGTTGCAAACATATACAGATAGCTGACAAAAGATTTGCATTTCGCCAGCTTCACCTCGCACAACCCAAGTAACGCTCATTTGCATACATAAACACACCCATGCGTATTTGCATGCATTTGCTTGTAATTTCGTGCAACAAATAAGTAACAATAGCGACACCAAGCTCCAACAAACTTCAGCATGTGGCAGCCCCACTGACAATGGGGGCCGCCGGTGTGCCAAGCAGGCGTGGAGCGGCAAATGCGTTGCCTACTGACACATTGACAAGATAATTTGGAGGTGCGCAACCTTAGTGGTTGTTGCGAATCACGGCATAAAATGAAAAGGCGTAAATGTGGTAACCCAGTGCTTTATAGCCCTGGACCGATGTATGGGGAATAATGTTGATATTCAAACTAAAACAATTAACGTAAATTTACTCGCATTCTAACTAAGCACTTTGAAACAGCGAGCCAAATTCTATCCTTTGGTAAACTTTTTTCAAATTAAACTTAGGCCTGCTAGTGAAATCAATAGAATCAAACGGAATTGTGTTCAGTGTATAAGTTGGGCAGTTTTCAACACAAAAAATTAATTCCTTTTAGGGACTACTACTTGTTTAATTTTTTCTGTAATTAAATAGATAGTATAGTATAGAATAATGTTGAATATAAGGACAGAAATAATTCAATCAAAATTCAATTTAATCAAAAATAATTCTACGAAATTAAGAATATCGCCGGTGGATTGGGCATTAAGCCAACTAAAACAAGTAAGAAAGGGATAAGTTCAGGTGTAACTGAACATTTTATACTCTCGCTATGTGCAAGGATCAGAAGCGCGGATATGCTTTCAGGTGCTGGCACAACTTTAAATTAAAAAATGTTGCGAAAGAATTCAATATTCATTATTCGACGAATTTGTCAATGGATTACAATCATATTTGGTATCTTATTCACTTATATTAAAGGTCATAGACTCATTTACTTTCATTGTTATATTTTGCTTCGTGTCAGAAATATTTATATTAAAATCTGCCAAATTAACTCAAAAGTGATATATGCGATATAAACTCAACCAAAGTGGTTTAATTGAAATATTAGATACATGAGGAAAAAGTCAACCAGAGAAAAGGAAATCATTATATTAGGAATATGAGGCTTAAACCACTGTCTAGACCGGTTTCATTCACATTTAGCGCGAAATCACATTGTGGTTAAGAAAACATTTCTACTTAATTCCATTAAAATATCACACATATTGACCAACATAAACGGTTTAAAGGCAGGTGAAAAGTCGGGAATTCTTATATCGGGCATTTTTGGGATAGAAGAACATCTGCACTGAAAATATTAACTATTTTCATTATTCAAGTATATTGGTGAATACGTTTTTACGCAATTTTGTGAAGGTAACTCACGCAGTGATCGACATATTCGGCATAAAGTCTGCTAGAATAGCGAAAATGATTATATGTAGTATATGCGAGCTGGGATAATTCGTAGACCGATTTCACACATTTTCGGCAGCAAGCTATGGTATATTAGATATTACACGTTCACCAAATTTTGCTGAGATATCTTACATATTGACCGAAATATATGGTATTAAGTCTACCCTGAGGTTGAAAATCCGTATATTAGGTACATGAGGGCTAGGGGAAGTGCTTACGTGATTTTATCTATTTTAAGCACATGGAAACACTGTTATCAGAAAGAGACGTTGTCTAAATTTAAAACAGATAACTCATGTATTGACTGTTACATATGGTATGAAGTCTACAGGTAGGTTGAAAATCCTTATATTAGGTATATGGGGGCTAGGGGCAGTATTTACCCGATTTTCACCATTTTTCATACCAGAGTACACTATTATCATGGAAAGATAATCCTCGAATTTCATTTGAATATCTTACATATTTCCCGATATTTTGATAAAAAGTGGCACTGAGCTCCTAATATTGGATATCTGGTGGCTTGAAAGTTATAACGTGATTTCCTCTATTTTTACGCATGAGATGGCTTATCTTGAAGGCACTATTTGCACAAAATTTGATTTTCATATCTTAATTACTGCTCGATATGTCTACTTTAAAGTGAAAGGATCAGATGAAACTTAAAATTGTGTTATATGAGAAGTAGGCGTGGTTTCTATCCAATTCCGTCCATTTATAATAATTTTCATCCATAATAATGCATATATAATGCCACGTAGCAAATTTGTTGTAATCGGTTTAGGCATGCGATTTCTCCTAAAAGTCGGCGGTGCCACGCCCGTCACCAAAACTTTACAAGCTTTTCTACGCAATCCTTCCCTATTCTATTCGCTACAAGATTTAATGTTTCTGACGTATTCCTTCAACGAGTTATCGCACTTTTAGTAGTTTTCAACATAACTTTTGTACTGGAGGTGGGCGTGATTATTATCCGATTTCACTCATTTTATCAGTATATGAGGAGGTGCTAGAGGAACTTAGCCGGAGTAAGTTTGATTCAAATAGCTTTAACGGTTTCTGAGCTATATATACTATATATATATTTATATATATATATACCTTTTTGGGGGCGGGGTCATACCCACTTTTTCAAAACTTTTTGCCCACAGATGCTGTGCCAAATAACACGTTTAGCGGAAATCTAGCGGAAGATTGAAAATTCCTATATTAGGTACATGGTGGCTAGGGGAAATATTTACCCAATTTCTCCCACTTTCGATACTAGATCATATTATTATCAAAGAATGATAAACCCCCAATTTCATTACGATGTTTTACAGATTTGCCGAAATATATGGTATAAAGTCTACAGGCAGGTTGAAAATTCCTATAATAAGTACATGGGGATTAGGGGAAGTATTTATTTATGGGAAGGAATTTCGTCCATTTTCACAGCGTGTCATAAGAATGCAAATATAATGTCACATACCAAATTTTAAAAATTTTGTTCAAATCGGTTAAGGGGTTCTTGAGATATGTTATTTCTCCTAAAAGTGGGAGGTGCCCCGCCCATCATCAAAACTTTGCATGGATTCCTATGCAACCCTTCCGGATCGCATTTGCTGCAAGATTTAATGTTTCTGACGTGTTCCTTCAGCGAGTTATCGCACTTTTAGTAGTTTTCAATATAACTTTTGTATGGGAGGTGGGCGTGGTTATTATCCCAGTTCACTAGTTTTCTCAGTGTATGAAGGGATGCTCGAAAAACTCACTCGGAGCAAGTTTGGTGAATATAGCTTTAACGGTATCCGAGATATATATATTTACCCTATTGGGGAGCAGGGTCATGCCCACTTTCACAAAAATTATTGCCTACAGGTGCCCCACCCTACTAGGATCCTCTATACCATATAGCACGATTATATCTTAATTTTCTGCTTAGTTATGGCACTTTATTCGTTTTCGACTAATGGCATTTTGTGGGCGTGGAAGATGTCCATTTGCGCCCATCTACAACACCAACCGTCTTACGGCGACAAAGAACTCGTGTACCAAGTTTTATCAAAATATCTTAATTTGTACTCAAGTTATCGCTTGCACTCCTTTTTTCATCCTGATCATTTATATATACTTATATTATACTTATTATACTTATATTATATTATATATAAATATATATATTATATATATATATATAAATATATATATTATATATGCTGCTATATATATTATATATATTTATATATATGTCTATATCTAACTCGTTTAGTTCTAGGTGTTACAAACAACCGCTAGGTGAACAAAACTAATATACTCTGTAGCAACATGTTGCGAAAGTATAACAAGTAAAATCCTTATATGTAATATATGCGGGTTATGATAATTAATTTTCGCCACTAAACTACAGTATGTAGCAAATAATATCTTCATTTAATTTTGCTAAGATATTTTACATATCGCCCTATATATATGATATAATGTCAACCAGAATAACGAAAATCATTATGTTAAGGATAGCCACTATAGGGCCCCATTGGGTAAGTACTAAACCGATTTTATTCACTTTTAACACCAGGTCATATTGTTATCAAAAGAGGACTGCCATTGAGAACTGCTATATTTTGGAGGCACTATTTGTGCAAAGTCTTATTTCGATGTTTTCACTGATGCTTGATTTATCTATTGTAAAGATAAAGAAGCTACTGTAGTTATGAGAAGTCATATGAAAAGTAGACATTGTTGTTTTCCGATTTCGTCCATTTCAAATTATAGAAAAAGGAAGTCAAGATAAGGATTCTTAAGAAGTTTTGTTTAAATTGGTGTAGTAGTTGCTGAGATATCGGATTTCACGTAAGAGTGCGTGGAGCCATACTCAATATTAAGTTTTAAATTCTTTTCGAAATTCAGAAATTTTTTATCCACATATGTACTTCCCTACTATGATCCCTTGTACGAAACTCAAGTTTTGTAGGTTAATTAGTGACCTAGTTATAGCACTATATATTTCTTCGATTATCAGCGTTTAATTCGCATAGCAATAGTCAGATTTTGCTACAACTGCTATTTATGTCGATTAGTTTCAGGTGTTAAAAACGACCATTAGATGAACAAAATTACGATGCTCTGTAGTTTCGGTAGTTTAATTTTTTTCTAACTATGCGAAAACCAAGCTCTTGACTATTTAAACTTTAAGGCAACTTTATTTTTGAAATAATAAAAAATAAGGAAAATAAGGTGCCTGAACGAAAACTTTGGGCTCTAATTTAAATAATTTAAAGAAAAATAAGTTCTACCATTTTTCTGATCATTCCATCAAAGCAGTTGGGAATTTCTGACAAGTCTCTAACGCCAAAAAATTCTAAATTTTTTAATTTTATCTTCAAAAACAGAGGTGAATAAACAAAAAAATTTGCATGTGGCAACCTTTCTGTAATCTCACGATCCTCACTAAACGATTTATTCCAATCATATACTTGTCCTATTATCCCCAAGTCATACCTATGAAGAAAATGTAATTAAACTTTATTTCAAGTATATTCCAATTATATTCAAAATTAAATTTACCGACTGGAATGTATTACTAAGTTTGAGAATAAGAACATAAATATATGCTAACTAATTTCAGATAGCAAGAAATATAATTAAACCAACTGAAAATCAGTAGCCGAAAAGCAGTCTTTTAAACTTCAAAAAGAAAAAAAAACTTCTTAATTATATTTCTATGAATTTTATAGCAAATTATCCTGACAATCTGTGTGCCATATGCTTGTCGAGTTGACAAAGGTAATTTTTTTCAATTTCAGGTCCATCAAAGTCATCGTTGATTTCTCTTGGTAGCGAAAATCACTTGAATGCAAATAATAGCTCAGCAGCCATTGTGAGCTTAGATTTTATAATTTCTTATGATTTCACAAAGTCTTTTCATACGGTGGCTGCAACTGCATTCCCAGACCACCACCACCAGATTGTTGTATGCCAACAACAATTGTGTTGCAGTAATTTGATTTTCCTTCCACAACCATTTCATTCCTTCAAATTGTTTCATGAAGAGTCAAAAATACAACCTCGCTCGCCTCAAATGTAGACGAACTACTCGAAACAATTTGCCATATGTTAGTCTTTCGCTTGTTTATTTATCACTGATCTATTACTACAACAAAAACACAAATCGTGTTTTATAAATTTGAATTTAATTCTTATACTAAGGCAAGAAATTTGTGTATATGTATGTATGTGTGTATGTGTTTGTAGGAAATTATTTTGCATTGTTCAGAAGACTTAAACTTGGAATTTGTTCCGTTCTTTATTATTCGTGGAAAAAATACAATGAATCGGCTATTTACAGTTAGCACCTATTGTGTGAGATCAATGAAATCATCGAATTAGAAATAAAGTTTATTTTACTAGACAAACTAAGCAAGAATTCTGCTTTGTAGACAATGAAAGTTGGCAGTTTGGTATATTGGTAGGGGATAACAGTTTGAATATGTAGATATTTATGAATTTATGTATTTATTCATGGTGATATAACTACGTATAAGCATACAGTGTTATTCTAGCACAAAACACCAAAATAATTTTATCTCACCTCCTTATTTTGTAATAGCCTAACAAATACGTCAAAGCTTGTTTAAAATGTTCCAAGCTTTAAAATTTTGTGGACCTATTTCTGATAAACATATATGGACTTATACCAGGAGATTACATCTTAGAAGAAGCTGAATAACTAATTACTCGTATAGACTCGAAGAGCATATATTTATCAACAAAATTTAGATGTAAATAGTTGGTCAAGCAAAAATTGCCAGCTCCTTCAGGACAGACCGGTTTCTACTTATATTTCTACTTATGTTAATTAATTTATCCCCGGTTGTCGCCGCAGCCGCATCTATGTATATTTCTACTTATGTTAATTAATTTATGGTAGTCCATTGCATCGGGGATAGCAAAAAAGCAAAAGTTTTGGCTTATAGAAAAAAACATAGACAAAAATTCCTAAACAACTCATAAGGAGTGAAAAATCATATATCATGTCTCACTCCAGAATCCTTTATTTTATCAATAATGTTTAATCAACAAGTCCCTTTATAATAAGATGCAGAAATCGGGAAGAACGAGATTTGAATAAAGAAATATGAAGGCAATTATTGTATATTTCATAGTTTCAGGTTTAGATTGAACCAAACAAAACCATTATTATGATCTGTTGGAGTTTAAGAGAATTGGATGAACAAGAGACCACTATGAAAGCCTATAAGTCTTCGGCGTAAACTAAATATTTGAATACTTAAAACAGTTAAAAAAGGAAACCTAAAATGCTGCCCCAGGAACACCAGGTAAAATAATAAAACAAAGATACCTGAGACACATAAAAATCAACAGAACAAGAAAAAAGGTAAAACTAAGTATTTTAACTAAGTATTTAGATTTAAGTATTAAACTATTATTAAGTATTTTGTAGAAAAGTTAATCATTCCTTTGTATCACATGCTCAAGTGTTAGTATTTATTTTTGAGGAAAATCCTAAAAGATTGTTAAAAAACTGTCTTAAGTTGTAAACCTGGTGCATAAATAAACGTTTTTTCAAAAGTAATTTACCCTAGACTTTTATGCTCCTTTAATCATACCACTCATCTGTTATAGAAGCTTATTCCTTTTCCCGTCAAACTATTCCGGTAGCCAGACTCTGGGATAGACATAAACCTGCTATATCGAGCTCTCTGAACTACCTTTTGACAACAATTATGTATTTCCTCCGTACCCCGAGAAAACCTAAAAATAAACCGAGCAATCATGAGAGATTAACGGGTTAAAAATTATATATCTCAGTTTTTATCTCAGTACTAAATGAACACAGCTCAATTAGATTACAAGGTTACATTGGGTTGAAAAGTATTACTAATCACCACTATAATTACTTTATAGAAGCTAATGAGGTTGGTAGACTTTTTCAGCTCTCGGATGTCATCTGAGCCCACAAAATATATTCAACATTAAATCTGGGTCCTATTAGTTGCCTATCAGACTTGAGTTTAATAAACCTAACCCAACGTTAGCCTTTTCCTTTTCTTATAATTTTGATCAGTTTTGGGTGCATTAAAAATTTAGTTTTCGAAATAAATCTCCTAATACTTAAAAAAGAGCAGCAGTCTATGATGCTCCAAGTAAACTGAATTTAGGATTCTAGGGTCACAATTTGTTTACTTTGTAATTATTTATTATTTTTAAACAAGATTTTCATATTTTTTCGATTCTGTGTCTGTATTTTATAAATGTTATTGCTATTCTTTTGTCTATATGTGTGTTATCTTACTTTTCTGCAAGCATCTGTGTAAGCTTTAATTGGCCCATTCAGCATAATAGTGTAGCGGATCAAATAAAAGTACCGTGAAAGCCCACACAATCTGTTTGTGTTAGTGACTGTGACCACACCAGAGCTTAGAGCCCCATTGCTTAGAGCATCAGTTGGCTGTGAAAGCCGCTGCGGCGCTAAATCAAGAGTATCAATAACAATGAATGTTACAGTTGTGAAGAAAACAGAAGAAGAAAAGCAACTCGAATATGGCCATACTCAGGGCAAGCTGCGCAATCAAGCGCTTGATGATGGTTTAATGAGCGTACGGCGGTTGATGCATGCCACCGTCTGGAGTGTCCAGCTGCAATATACCCCTAACTTTTACTACGGAGTTTAAATACATTTGGCTATACTTTTGTATAGTATGCGCCATTTGTGGACGCTGATGGTGTTGAATCACACATTTACACTTTCGAAGGGAACATCGAATTCATGAAAAATTCAATTGCATTGATATACAGCTTTTATAATGGGTGTGCTAAGTGTTCTTCTGAATTTCGAGTTTTTATGGATGATTACTATGGGAGTGCAACTGAAATATCCCATCCGTGTGTGCTAAGTGTTCTTCTGAGTTTCGAGTTTTTATGGATGATTACTATGGGAGTGCAACTGAAATATCCCATCCGTATATATATGAGCTCGGCATTGGTTTTTCTAGAAGATCGCACCTTCACTACACAGGATCTGGGTTCGTTTCCAGCTTTGGTAGTACGCCAAGTGTTAAACAGCTTCTAATATAATCCTCAAATCGTACGTAAGTCCCACTATTTGTTCGAAAACTTCAACAGAAATGGGATTTTATGCTGAACTATGAATATAGCCGAGATGAAAACATCTCAACAACCCTTTATTAACAAGTAATTTTAACTTAAGTAGAATCTCCGAAAATATTTCAAATGTGTTTCGGGAGTCTTTATGGTGAACTCTAGATCCTGAATGACAGTGAGGTTATAAGATCATTTAAAATTTATCTCGTGTAAGTCTTCCAACCTACTCCGTTAATAAGTGTCCGAATTAGTAAATAGGAAATACATTGGGTTTCACGATAACGTACCGCTAAGATGAAGCAAATGTCATCACTTAGTTGCCTAATTCACTAGCCTGGCCATTGAGTGTTCAATCAAATTTGCTGAAGGAACTAAACGTCATCTTGTTACAGGCCCATAAAGAATGATCTTGTGCTACAAAAACATGAACTTATTGACTTATTTTACAATCATGTTCAAATTTAATCATTTGAAATCGTCAAGGACTTGCACGAGCATCTCGCTGACTAAATTAGAGTTATCACTTTTCTAATCTACCTAACAGGGAGACAATAAATCATAACCGTGAGTTCATTGCCTTTCATGAGGTTTTATTATTATTGAAAGTGGAAATTCCATTAACCTTTTAATAAAATGTCGTCTAGCCCTTCCTTCGAAGAAATAATAAAACTATATTATATGCCTTTATTTCAAAAATTGCAAATTTTTATTATCATAGTGAAAACTAAAGTAGATTTAATTATGATTTTAACATTTTAAAGGGTTATGCCTCCACACTCGATATTCTAACGGTCCAGTTTAGAGGGAGCCAGTTGGTAATGTGAAGAAATGTAATAAAAGAGAAAATATTTCTCTTCGTTTTTTGCCTTCTCAATTTCACTTTTACTTAGTAATATTGTATGTTTTCATTTTGCTTTACATACACACATACATATGTACACATTTACTTCGTACTCGCTTTGTTACGCTCATTGTGCAATTCATCTCGCCTCATTTCATTTCGTAAATGAATATTCATAATTTTTCTAGTCGCAGACGTAGGCGCAGTCGCCGCTGAATGTGCGTGATATAATATTTTTTCGTTTATGTGCATTTCGTAGTTTTAATTTCACTTTTCGTGAACTATGGACTCCAGACGCTGGTGCTGGCTACTGGTGTGTGCTGGTGTGTGCTTGTTGTTGGTGGCGCTTGTAATGCCGGTGATGGTAACATGCCACCTCTTGTGGCACAGATGGTTAACAATGTAACTAGTTCGAGTCAAGCAAACAATAAAATGAAAATTAAACAAAACGTTTGCGGATTTATTATTAAACATTACTTACGCCAAATGCATTTCTGATAATTTAAACATTTCATTTCAGTCAGAAATGTGTTGGTCATAATTTTAAAATTGTAAGTGTTCGATAGAATATTATTGAGACAAAATCGTGCACAAAGTTGCCTCAACTATTTTTTCATTAACAACATCAGCTTGTTAGTTAAAGTCTAAGATGGTCAATGCAATGATTTGGGGACGCATGCGTACATGCAGCCAACAAATTACGTCAACAAAGTAATATATGCAAGCGAAGAATGCATCGCCCATTATAATTAACTGTTGTTCATATTCGATAGTTGAAAGATGTTTAGGCGAAATGATCTAGTCATCGACAAATTGAACACAACATGTGGCCTCCTCCATTAAGATACTACAGTGGGTCAAAGACACATTTTAGAGAATTTAATGTGTATGATGTGGAGTTTAGTTTTAAGATAAGATTATAGTTTTAAGTATGACTAATTGAATATGTTAACCAAATTTAACTTAACTTTCCAAGTTTCTTTATATGTTTGGCTGAATTTCCCAATCAACAATTATTATTCCATAGAAAGAAGTTATGATATCTGGCAACTATACAGCTTTTTCACTGGCAAAACAACGACGAAGTTCATCACTGCGTATATTATGTGCGTCGTTCTATTATAAGCGAGCTGAAAAAGAACACTCGCTAAATAACGAATAACATGTAAAGCATCTAAAAAAAACGAGTCCACTATGTCAGAGTTTAAGTGATGTTGGTTAAAAACAGTCGACTTTAAATATATTGTCGTATTACGATATCTTCAAAATATCAGAGAATTTCTTTGCACAAAAGAGCACGTGTTGTGGCATTTTTAAGGAATATGCTTGAGAGCTGAAATGACACCAGTGTTGTTAAATAATTTCTGAAAAGTTTCTCTGAGTTGAGCATTCTTGTGAACTATTTAGCTTACAGAAAAACAGTTTGAAAATAGAAGCAAGTAATATAATTTAAATTTTAATTTTTTAACATTTTCCCTTTATCAAACTGAATGCGGTGCTACCCATTTTTTTCCAATTCCCAAGAGTTTCAATTAAAATTCATACGATATGAAGAAAACAAAGTAAAATCAGAGCTTGAGCAATATAGCAAACATTGAAAACACATGCGTAGTAAAAATGAAAAAATGGTGAGCGAATACGAATTAATTTTAACGCCTTCCCTTCCCTTCCCTTCCCTTCAATGAGTTCCATTTCATTCAAGTTCGTACACGGCGGGAAAATGTAGGAGTTTGAAACAGTTAGATTCCAAGTGCAATAATTAGCAATACTAATCTACTGCATGTAAGCAAGTAGTAAATTTAACGTTGCGACGTTTTTTCGTCCTAGGAAGTGTCAATAAACACTATCCCCATGTGTTTTCTTTACAACCGAACTGGTAAGAAGTAGTCAACGAATTCTCTAGTCTGTAGAGAAATGCGAAAAAATATATAGACCGCCGGCAAAGTACATACAATACAGGATGTTTTAAGTTATCATTATCTGACAAGTTTTTGGCGAAATTATCCCACTTTTTGAACAAAAAATTCATCAGACCTGCCTCCGTTGGCCTACAGGGTGTATGCGTAGTACTCATATGTGAGCGCATACATTCAATATCTTTACTTGAGCCTACATTCGCATCATCAACCACAATTTTTCGAAGATTCATGGTTAATTTCGATTGTTATACTGTAGTATATAAATATTTCTATGGTATATACGAGTATGTAAACTTTACATAACATCGCTTTATATGTTAATCAATAATCTGTTCAATTGTTTATTTTTATTTGTAGCCTGCATGTAACAAATAGTCGTAACGCAAAACGTTTTTAATTCGCTTTCCACCCCGATTTGTTAAACAAACAAAATCTGTCTTAAATTTTCTATTTAAACTTGTGGATTAATCCCCCCCAAAAAAGTTTCGATTTTTACATTCATTTTCTCCACATAGAACTTATATTAAATTACTTTAAAAATTTTGTGAAATGTTATAAAGCTATATAAAAAATTTCCTGAAAGTGAAAAAAAATCTGCCAATAGCGAAAATTTTTAAAAAGTTGCCACCTGTTTAAAAAACGAAGTTAAAATTGATAAGCTTAAGAACTCTACCACATGGACATAACTCAGAAGAAGTTTAAAAAAAATTAATAGTAATGAAATGATATAATGAATAAATCCTCTCTTAATGACTAAAATTATTTTATGTGAAATATTCTTATTACTTATCCATCCGCATCTTTAATTCAGTGTATGTGATACGCCCAGGGGAGATTCATTTTTGTCGCGCTTAGTTCTACGCTCATAACTAATTTTTCCCCTAAAAGTTTCTCGGTCTTCACTTTGCCATACTCGGATTTGTTCGGGGACTCCAATAACTTTACTGACGAAAGCTTTTAAAAATGTTATTTTTAAAATAAAATGAGCGACTGACCATATTTTATATTAATATTTTTATTCCGGTTATAATAATAATAATAATAAACCCAACGATTACCCACATCCGGTTAATTTTGAAATAAAGTAAACGATAAACCATATTTTATATTAATATCTTTATTCCGATAATAACGGTTGATTCATATCCAATCCATATTCTCATAAAATTCATATTCAAAATATATGAGTGACTTTCGCTAGCCCGTGGACTACAGTGCCGATAATTGGGATTAATTTTCGCGAATACTTTTTTGTCTAAAATCTAAACACATAATGTATATACATACATATATAAACTTGTACATATGTGTATATACTCGTACAGATTGGGGCTAGTAGCTTTGTAACTAATATTTTTGAGAGCCCTCAAGTAACGAACGATCTGATTGTACACCCCGCAATCGAGCAACGAGCTTATATGCGATCCAAACCTTTGAAACCACAAAATCAATTAACGTATATTTTAGGCTGCATGCCTCTCAATGGAGTCAATAAGTCAAACATATAAAATTGCCGAAAGCGCCGATTTTGACATCCAACTTTTATGCTTTGATCCCAATCAAGCGCACCCATCAACAATGTGGTTATTAATTTTTGTTTCTTTTACGCAATATTCCATTTTATTTTTGTCTTGCTTTCTTTTAATAATTTTGCAGTGTATTCCTTTCTTTTGCTCATTTATGTATTGTTGATTTTGTTTCTTTTAACACATGATAGGGGTGATGATTGGATGAGACCGTCTTTCTTTCAAATAAAAAACACTTTTATGTAAAATATCAAAGATTTACGGCACAAGATTATGGTCTTTGCACATTCCATGAACGTCAATTTAATGAGTAACCAGGAAAATTATTTTTACAATGCAGGAAGATAATTGGTATGAGTGTGGCTCTCTGCAGTCCATATATGTTTGTATCGATTTATCTAGACGAGGTAATATACCTTAAAATCTAAGAAATCTGTAGATGACAATTCTACAAAATTTCAATACACAATGCTGATTATTTGTCTCCTAAGTACTGTTTTAAATCATTTTGAATCGTTCAATGTCCGAAGGTTCATTGAGCTAAATTAATTATGGAACACAACATCAATTAAATATGAATACGTTCGATAAGTACTTAGTACCTACAAAATAAAAACGAATTTTTTTGGAAAATTTTTCGTTTTCTGGAGGTCTGCAAAGTAGGCGGCCATAACCACCTCATTAGACTCAAATGTCTTCCCAGCGAATGGCTTTTTCAAGTTTGGTAACAGAAAAAAACACCACTGAGCCAAATCTAGAGAATACAGGGCCGCAATGAAATAGCACTTTTTTCTTCTCCAAATGCGGCCACTTTTTCCTGCAATGTGCTCAATAATTCGGCATATTAGAGCATTGCTTCAAAACGGCAACATAAGCGATCTTTATAGCACCAAAGCCGAAGCACTGCGAAGTTGCTCCCTCTCTCCTCTTCGCTTCACTATGGCTATCGGCGGCGTCATGAGCACACTCACCCTTTGTATATGACATTTGCCTCTTTTCACACAAACTCTTGGACATAGAGGATAAGGTCAATAACCTAGGCCAGCTAACATGGAATGTATTCTTTTGCTTTCTTAATAATCAACATTATAAAAAATCTGTCACATAACATAACTTTAAATCACAGATATTGAAATACTTTGTCAATTTAATTTTAGAATAGAAAAGCGTTCAAATATCGGGTTATGCGTGACAAATTAAATGAATTTAAAATGTAGTAAAATTTGCAAGAACATTTTATCGTTCTTTCATGAATAAGTAAGTTCAATTACTAACACGGCCACGTCAGTTTTTGCGTTACCGATTTTAATCAAGCCTAAGCCGTTTACTATCGACTGATGAATTTCACGATTCCAAGATTCAAACACTTCAATCACGAAAAGATTTTCCCAACCACCATTTCCTGAGCTCTCCTACGTAAATTCCTGAGATTCCGTCTAATTCTAGTGTCCGACAAATTTTGTATAAATATTCATTCGCCATTGGAAAAAGTCTGCTAACAAACAAAATAGCAGCGATAAAAGACTAAAGATAAAATTTGCGCAGCCTCTTCCAACTTGCGCTACATCACACAGGATATCTCTTTGACCTACTGTCATAAATCTTCTTCTATCTTATGGGATACATCTTTTTCCGGTATTTTACTGTGGAGGGTACTCACTAGTTTCAACATTCTTTGTGGCTGTTTTTTATAAGAGATCTTTAGTCAGCCTTATTTGTTTGCTTCCTAAAAACATAGTAACGACTTTACAAAGTTAACTCTATGTTAACGAGCTATAATATTTACCTAAACTAACCTAACCGAACAGTTAATTATAATTTTTAACACCATTATTATAATACATATATGTAGTTTCAAAACATTTGCAGTATTCGTCTTGAGCATAATTCAAAAGATGGCAATAAATCGTCAACTCATTGAAAATCACGTAAATGGAACAGCACTTAGAAAAATCAAATCAAATCATGTAAAAATGTAATTAACGGTACAGCAAAACTACGAAATGACTTCATATCTGCAATTTAGATATTTAGATTTTATGTTCGAACATCAGGCATTAACCATATTGTAATTTATTGCAGTTTTTTTGCTAATTAATAATGGATTGCATTAGACAAAATCATTTAATGATGATGAGAACATAAATTAAGAGATCAACAAGCTGAATGACGACGCACAAGAATTTTGACAATATTCAAATAAACTCAGAATATATTAAAACCACTTTTATCTATAACTGTTTGAATCTTCTATACTTTATATACTCATGCAAGCTCATTAAGCTGTTTTCATACGTATTTCGGCGACAAACTTGCCGGAGACAAAAGTAAATTTCCGCTTTTGCTTATCTCATTTCGGCTCATGTGAAACGAGGCTAGGCCGTTGGTAATGAGCACAACAGCTGCCTTTGGCTTCTAATGCGCTCACCACTTTTTAAGAACACAACGCCGGCGTCCAACTTGCAACACATTGCAAGACAAGCCAATACCAATGCAGAACAAACATTTGAACATTTGGAGATTGAGTAAGTAATTAAAAAACGTTGACTTAACTTAATGTTGTCGCAATTAACAAAGATACAACCGTTGTCTAAACTCATACATATTGAATAGCCAGCGCAAGGGGCGGGTGCGACTAATTAGGAACTCGAGAATACCGTTAGAATACCGCTACTCACCACATTTGACCTTTAGCTGAAACAATACAAGCCACGGAGAAATCACACAGCGAAAAATATGAGTTTGACGGAAAATCAAAGTTTCTGTGTCCAGGCTAGAATTCTGTGAGTATTGCATATTTATTAGCATTTGTCATAAGAAAAATTTCAGAAATAACAAATATATGCAACACAAGTAGCGATAAGAGTTGTAAAGAAATCTGTAATTATTTAAAACGAAACAAATTATAAGGAAAACTTATAATAAGATATTTTTTAATGAGAAGAAAAATAACAAAAACATATATTATATTTACAAAATCTTTCTCAGAAGAACTCAAAACGTATTCCGTTGGTATTCCGAACGTTTGAACCGTTATTCACAATCGATATGATTCTTAACTATTTCACTATTTTGATTTATACACAGATTACTTAAAAAATGTATTTAAGAACCACTTTCGGATTTCTAATATTGCCAACTGTACTTTTATTAAATAAACTTACCTTCTTAAATACATTCAAGTTTGTGATATCACCTTTTCAATGATATTGTAATAAAATATATTAATAATGATTTGTATTTACCAATGTCTACTTTTTGCTTTCGGAAATTTATTATTTGCTATTGTTATAAATCGAGTACCATGAAATCTTCTTATAATGTTATGATATTATAATAACGAAGTACGAAGGCGGCCCAATATGTATCTAACTTATAAAAGAAAAGGAAATTTTTGAAAAAATAGATCTTTTCTTAACATAGCCTCCTTTTAGGTCGATACTTTTGACACAGCGATGTTCCAACTTCTCTAACCCGACTGAAAATTTTTCTCCTCTTCATTATTTTGTGCAGATATGACTCACGCGTCACGGTCTGTTTGGATATCTTATGTCACAACTATTTCGCTTTCAATCGGATGTCTCTCAACACAAGATCGTAGACTTTTGTCGGGTTAACCGCCATTCATACAAGTGTGAAGAAACAGTAATTTCTTCCTCTTGAAATGGAGCCCTTACAACAATGCTATATAATATTCGCTGTTGCTGTTTTTCCTACTATGAAAGTTATACACGTGTTTTTGATGACTATATGGATTCAATTCTTGTGGTGCTCTCTTACAAAAACGATGCAATAAGTTTCGGCCTGCCTGGTAAATATACAAGGGTCAGCGGCCACGGCAATGTGCTGCATCTTATTATAGAACTCGGGCAAGTTTAGCAATGAAAGAGAAGCACCTCATATCTTAGCAATACAGAGGACTTTTGTTAAACGTATGAATGGCAAACGAAAGCGGCAATAGGGGTAGAATTCAAGTACATACATATCAATTCTCTTGAACTGTAATCCGTTTGGATGTAAGAAGAACCAAAGAATGTTACACCCCTATTACATATCTATAATAGCGCAAGTATATTAGCCACTCGACAGCAATATACCATTGTTTACATTACAAATGGATATAGACTATCCGTAGCCGATTCGTGTATATTAACGATTACTATCCACCCTTTTTATAGTGAGTAGAAATCTCCAAAATCAGGAAACTGCTTAAAAGCAATTGCCAACACTATTTTGCGAATTTTGGAGTTTGAACACACTGAATATCTTTTAGGAAAATATTTATGCTTTCTTTTTTATTTATCTACCAACGTTTTTAACTGAATGAATTACCAAAATAGAATTTTTTCGGTAATATTTATTTAGGTCTAACATTTATTTAATCAACTTTAAAAACAGTCATTTAATGCCCAGGAATTTAATAAATTCATGACGAACGAACAAATTGATACAAATCGTGAACGTCATTATTTTCCATTTTTTCAAGTTTCAGTTCACGATTTTTGTCACAGATTTGAGCATACTGCCTATATTTTGAACTGAACTTCCCAAAATTGTGAGCTCAGGGTTGTTATCTGCATTTTCGAGTACACTTGCTTCAGTAGCATTCCGTACTAATTTCACCACAGTTTCCAATACAAGTGTACCAGCAACCAGCAGTATTATCCAATAGCTTTCCCCAATAGATGTGTTAATTATATATTATATAAATATTCACCAAAGCGATAATCATATCATCAACGCAGACATCTTCACCGGATTAAAAAAAAAAAAACCATAAACCTATTCTAGAGGAAAACAGCTTTCAAATATATAATTTCATTGATGAGTTATTTTATTAATCTTAACGAGAATTTTCTGCTGCAGAGTAATGAATCATTGTTTATTTTTATACTCTCGCAACATGTTGCTGCTTATATTAGTTTTGTTCACCTAACGCTTGCTTGAAACACCTAGAACTAAACGCATTAGATATAGACATATATATAAATGATCAGGATGAAAAGGCGAGTTGAAATCAGAGTGACTGTCTGTCGGTCCGTCTGTCCGTGCAAGCGATAACTTGAGTAAAAATTAAGATATCTTGATGAAACTTGACACAGGTGTTCTTTCTCATCGTAAGAGGGTTGGTATTACAGATGGGCGTAATTGGAAATCTCCCACGCCCACAAAATGCCATTAATCGAAAACAGATAAAGTATAAATATATACTTAAACATATATTCGAAATATATACCAAAATAGATATATATAAATAACTAAGCAGTAAATTAAGATATAAACGTGTTATTTGGTATAGAGGATCCTAGTAGGGTGGCGAATCTGTGGGCACAAAATTTTTCTAAAAGTGGGTATGCCCCGCCCCCAATAGGCTTAATATATATATCTCAGAAACCGTTAAAACTATATCAATCTAACTTGCTCGGAGTAAGTCTTTCGATCATCTTCTCATCTATTGAGAAAATGAGTGAAATCGGATTATAACCACGCCCACCTCCCATACAAAAATTATGTTGAAAACTACTAAACGTACGATAACTCGCTGAAGGAATAAATCAGAAACATTAAATCTTGCAGAAAATATGACGCGGAAGGATTGGATAATATTTTTACGGAAGGAATCCGTAAAAAGTTTTGATGATGGGCTTCGCACCGCCCACTTTTAGGAGAAATCCCATATCTCAAGAACCCTTAACCGATTTCAACAAAATTTGCTACATGACATTATATTTGCATTCTTATATTACTGTGTTGAAATTTACGGATTTACGAAGCTTACAACTAATCACAAGTACAATATTTATGTGCTTATACTAATAACTATCATTATCTTAATGTGAACACTTCAAATTGCTGCATAAAATATTTAACAATTAATTTAAGTCGAAAATAAACTCACACATGTAAAATAATATTTCCCTTCATTTTTTATACTAAAATATGGAAAATGTCATAAAGTATACGCTAACTAATCACCACATTACAAACAATCATTAAATAATCGTAAACAATTTCTAGTGCCAATTTGTCAAAATTAATGAGCTGACAATTTTCTAAATCATCTCAATCATTGGCGTGAGAACCTCTCAGCACATTGCTGAAGCTGGGAAGT
This sequence comes from Bactrocera minax, assembly GCA_021498325.1. Classification (NCBI taxonomy): domain Eukaryota; kingdom Metazoa; phylum Arthropoda; class Insecta; order Diptera; family Tephritidae; genus Bactrocera; species Bactrocera minax. The sequence goes on along the minus strand of JAKEEE010000028.1, from coordinate 2,557,953 downwards.
ATTTTAGGAAAACAAAAATACAGCAACACCTGAAAACTTTGCCAGAAACTTGAAAGAAATCAACAGTAGTAAGGCAAGAGTGTGAATTTGAAAAGCGAGTTCTAAACAATGAACCACAGAAGAATCGTGTGATTATGGATCGCTTGTATACACAGTATTGCATTAAAGACAGAATTGGTGAGGCTATAATAGCGAAGTGAATAGGAAAATATGGAAGACTTTTTGTACTTAAATAGCTAAAAGTAATGAAATATTACATCCCTTTATATTTTAGTAATATTATTTAACTAAATTAAATAACGTCAATTATGAGAGTCTAAGAAGAATGAAATATTTCGAGATGTCTGCAAAAAATTTAATGAAAAATTAGCAAATAAAGACTTCATCACATTCGTTATTATCTGAAGTGGTGTCCCAATCGTAAACGTTTTTAGAAAGCGTATTTTGTGCCTATACAAAACTGAGTGGGCGAGAATCTGCATATTTGTTATACAGACCAACAAGACTCATATTAGCCTCAAGTATCCTTATTACCCGAGTAAGAAGGTCAGCCACTTATTCTTATTAACATTTTGTCCCGAATTATCACTTGTATAACGTATATCGGTAGTTATTTAGTAACTAATTATAAAATTGGGTTCAATTTTCACTCCAAATGTAATTTTTTATTAAATCGAATTTGGAATTGCATCTTACGATCACTAAAACTAAATTATTGAAACATAATTGCAGCATACGGTAAAATAGCGTTGAGCTGAATAAATAATATCGCAATAAATCGTACTCTCAATTCTTAATAGACCCGGTAAACTCTGTAGTGTCTATCAGTCAAAAGATAATTTTTGATTTGTGAATAGATAGTTTCTTATTCGGAGCAGAAAAGAATTGAGCATATCAGAAATCATCAATACCTACTTCCGATTACTTCCGAATTTTCCATTTTCAAATGAATGTTTTGGAAAGTAAATTGTCAAAAAAAAAAATTGTGGAGGGATCTTTAACTGGTTTCGTGGGCTCGTATAATTATGTGATGATATAACACATGAAGTGGAACAGTTGTAAGCTTAACATAGACTAAAAGCCAATTTGATATCGAGTTACACTCACAGGTTGTTCTTTATTTATTTTTGGTTAAACTAAGTATTCCTATCTAATTTTATAAAACTTACTTTATTTAACTTAATTTATATATAAATTAAGACTGAGCACTTAATTTAGTTAATGTTAGCGTAAAATTAATTTCGAGTTATCCATTTCCAAGTCCAATTAATAAAATAAAAATTTTATTTAAAGTGTGAATATAGTCTGATTTCGCCTATCACTCCGTCCCTAGAACAAGACAAACTTTGCTTATATTGAATATAACATATATTACATTTGACTATATTGAATATATACAGTTCAATGGATTAGTTTCGACATAAAAATTGATCTCAGTCAAATATATAATATTCCTCAGTAATTTTCACGCATACACTTTTGTTAAATCGGCATGAAAATTTATCAAAATATTGAAGTTAGTAAACAATTAGTATTGTTAAAGTGGCTAAAATAAATAAAACTACTGATTAAGCCATTCTATTTAATTATTTTAAGTTCCTTAAACCTTAGTTTATTGCAAAGTCGTGATTCAACATGACATTGAAAGAAATCAAAACAATATGGAGACCGATGTTGCTGACAATCAGCAATAGCCATAAAGTTTGATTAGTAAAGCTTTAATTGTTGAACATTCATTTACAGTAAGCATGAAATAAGTTAACAGCAAATCCAGAAAAGCAAGGCAGTACAAAAAACACTAAAACTAAGAAACACGAAAAATAAGTTAGTGTAGAATATTTCGTTTGAAAAATGTCATAATAAAATTATATACTAGTATTCGTTCAAGAAACATAGAAATATAAATAATTTCAAATATTAAATATTCGATCCGATTGGAACGGTTTCCATGCCTTTTGAAGATGGCCTATGTAGCAGGTATCAAACTAGTAGGTAGGTTATCTTGGTCGAAGAGCTTTAAGAATAATTGGGGATTTTGAGCAGCAATCCGTCCGAGCGCCTATCAACATTGGAACCTTGAAACTAAGTGTTGAAATTTGGTAAAAACGGCTTTGATATGGAAAAGTTGTTTTGCATCCCCTATCTTCATCCAACATCAAATCTATGTAGAAATATGAAAAAACACTCACATAAATAGTCTGCAAAAATAATTCACCAACAGTAACAAACAAGACACATAATTCTCAACAACAACTCTATCTTTATAACTCAATTTACTCTGTGGTGGAAAAAAATTCTTCAATCTATTGATTGGCCACTGCCAAGTAAGCCAAGTATTAAACTTATCAATTGTAGACACACGGAGATTATTGCAAGCATTCAAAGTTGTTGAAATCAGCAGTATTGTTTGCTTCAATGCACAATCTCTGCGGAGAACGCAACAACAAAAATTGCTTTTAATTTTGCTGGTAGTCGCTCAATTATGATGAGCTAACAAAAGAGGAAGGCGGAAAAAATATTGATTCGGCTGCAGCAGCTGAAGTTATAGCTTCTGATGATGTCGCCGGTGCCGTCATTTTGCTGTATCCAATAATTACAGCCGAGCATTACCAATACATAACGATACCCTGTAGAGAATTCCATAGTTTGCTAATTACGATTGAAAAGAGTTAATACGGAGCAATAAAAAGTTATCTTTTCAGAGATGAAGAACCGACCTCAAAATTTGTTGTACTTAAAATCGCAAGAAGGAGATTGCGTCAGTGGATTCAACTGACTAATTAAAACCATTCCAAAGCTTTATTTAGAACGAGTTTTAAATATCTTATGCTCTCTGGGTCCCATTAAGCAGTTGTTGCCTTCTTCAGTCATAAAAACAGTAAGTAGTTAGTTGGAAAAAATCGAAGAATCGAAAATCTAGAAAATATCAATAAGCTATAAACCTTCAAAGTCTAAAAGAAGTTCGTATATAGTTTGGAACTACAATTAAAATAGCATAACAGGTCCCATTGAACAAACAGTACTGAATAAAACTTACACGATCTAAAATTAGATCCTATATTTCCATTTCACTTACTTTATCGAATCCGGAGGAGCTCTCTCGGTCGGTAAATAAATAAATTTATCTTAAGAATAAGTTGACAAAGAGAGTTATAAGTCAATATAGTCTTAGAAGGTAGTTTGGTTGGTATGAGATATTAAGACTTTCTTAAAATTTATGGTATATCTTAGTAAAAATACTAAGTACCTTTATGCTTCAAAACTAATTGAAATCTCTTTCACTGAGTCAAGCCAATTCCTTATTGTATTATTTGAAATAATAAAAAAGTAAGTGAATATTCAATGATTCAAAATAGCAAGTTATCCAGAATTTTTGCACCTAATTTATTTCAGACACGCAATTTGAGGAATACATAATTCATTAAAAGAATATATAGTTGACTACGAGAACCCGAATCTGCATTATATAGTAATAAATTAAATACGTAAATGACTTTAGAAAATATCAATAAACAAAAGAAAGGCATATGAACCTCAAATTTCCTCCTCCTCAAAGCAAAAATATATTAAAAGTATTATAAATAAAACAAAGTCAAGTTGGATTCGTCCCAGCCGGAATTAGCAGAAAACTATTAATTAAGACAAATACGTAATATAAAACCGTAAGCCTGTAACATTATATTTGAACAAGTAAGGAAGCGCTAAGTTCGGATGTAACCGAACATTTGCGATGCTTAAAAGTGGGAAAATGTTGTCAAATATACAATAGGGATAACCTTTTAATAAAAATGTTGGATATGAATTCAAAATTCATCATTTGACGAAATTGTGAAAGGATTACAATCATATTCAGCATCCTATTAACTAGTACCATAGTTCACATATTTCATTCATATTCAGCGCTAAACCATATTATAGTTAAGAAAACAATTCATTTCATTAAAATATCACACATATCTAACATATTTCCACTCAATTTCTTTAAGATAACTCAGAATTTGACAGCCATATTTGGCATTAAATCCACTAGAATAACGATATTCATTATATGTAATATGTGGGGCTGGAGTAATTCGTGGATCGATTTCCTCTATTGTCGCCCGACGCCAAAATATAGCATATTCAAATTTAATTTAATTTTGGTAAGATATCTTTCATATTGGGGGCTAAGGGAAGTAGTGAACCGATGTAACCCATTGCATAGTGAACCGATGTAACACGTGCACAATATTATCAGCCAAAGATATTTTTCCGAATTTCAGCAATGTGTCTCCCAGATTAACCGATATTTTCGAAAAAAAAAATATAAAAAAGCCATTGGCACAGAGGTCTGCATATTCGTTATGTGGAGCTTGAAAAGTTATGTTTCGATTTCTACCAGTTTTGGAAGTGAGATCGCTTGACTTGAAAGCACTATATGAGCAAAGTTTTTTTCCGATATCTTCATTTGTGTATGATTTATATGATATAAAGTGAAATAATCAGGTAGAATGTAAAATTGTAGTAGGCGTGTCAAGTATTGTCAAGTAGGCGTGGTTGTGGTCCGATTTCACCCATTTTCACAGTATTACATAAGGATGCCAATAAAATACTGTACGCCGAATTTGATTGAAATTAGTTAAATAGCTCTTGAGATATGAAATTTCACCAAAAGAGGGCGATGCCAGACCCATTGTCCAATTTTTACACTGATTCCTATGCAGCCATGCACGGCGTGCCATCTTCATTGTTATCGCACTTTTATTAATTTCCAGCATAAGTTGTGTATGGAGCGTGGTTATGGTGGTTGTGAACCTGATTTCACTAATTTTAACAGCATATAAGGAATTGCTGGAAAGACTTGTTCTCAGCAAGTTTACTCTATATAGCTTTAGGGGTTTGTGAAATATGTTCATTAAACATACTATTATATTTGAAAAATTTTTGTGCCGCAGATGCCCCTTCCTACAGCCAATTTATGTGCTAAATTATAGTTTTGTGTTTTAATTTGTGGCTTAGTTAAAGCACTTTATAAGTTTTCACTTAACAGCATTTTGGGGGCGTGTTCCAATTCTGCCCATCTAAAATATCAACCGTTTCCTAGTTCCCAAAGCACACGCGTACCAAGTTTTATGAAGATATCTCAATTTTTACTCAAGTCGCTTGCACTGAAAGGCTGACAGACATTCGGAATTCAACTCGCCTTATCATCCTGGTCAGTTTGATATATATAGCTTTATATCTGTTTCGACTAGTTTCAGGTGTTATAAACAACAATTTGGTAAAAAAAACTGTACTATACTCTTCTTGTAAGCTGTATTTTGCAAGCTGTGTGATCTTTTCCAAATATACCAAATCGTGTTCACATTTCTATTACCTGAATTCCAAGATTTTACAACATATAAATCCAACAGAGTGAACTTATCGGTCGACCCATGGTAATGTATAGGAGACCACGACATAAATTCAATGATACCATGCAGGTTGAAAAGTTCGTATGAGAAGGAGCTTTTTGATTAATACGAGTTTTGTTTTTTTGGAAAAACTGTATAAAAATGAGTTAATGAAACACTTTTTTATGAAGCAAAAAATGCTGGTGATACCAAAAAAAATTACTTAATAAATTTTATCCAAGATCCGCACCAGGAGAAGCAACCAGGCGTAAGTGATTTGCTAAATTCCCTATAATGACATGAGCGCCGAAGGTGATGAACTTATTGGCTGTCCAAACTACGTTAAATAATAAAACCGTTATATTGTATATTTGACTAGGGTTGCTTTCAAAAAAAAATTGTCTGAACAATGGTCGCGATGTGTTCTTCTAACATATAAAAGTCCGGAATAACTCTGAATACATTGAGCGTACGGAAGTAATTTTAAACTTAAACGGATTCTCTCTTTAAAAGATAACCGGAAGATGTATAAAATAAATTCAGAAAAGAAATTCAGGGAAATTAACAGTGCCTATGTACAATAAAAATTTAAACATATACTATATAAATAATATAAAATATATTTATACGTACTTATATATACACTTACAAAATATTTTCTACTAAAAGAAAAAATCTTACAAAAGCAACAAAATCTGCCCAATTACTCGACACTCTGGTCTATAGTTAATAGTAGTTGTGTTGCTGCCATCGCAAGTCAAATGTTTTTTGTTAGCCAAACATGAAAAGGCAACCCTTTTCAGCTACTGCTCAGTCTAATGTTAGCAGTTGCTTCTGAAGCTGAATTCACTGCTTTTGAAAATAATGAATGAAATTATAGAGTAAACAACAAATGTTGCGATTTAATTCGATACTTGCAATCACAATTTACTGCTGTTCTCTTATTCTTATTGCAGCGTTATCTATATGTATGTAAATATAAATGCGCAGGTATGTAAAGGCAGTACTATGGAAATCTTTAAGCTTTTGAAATTTACTCACGAGTTCGTTGCTACAAAACAACTACAAGCGGTTTCTGCAATTGCAACAATTTCGAACTGTTTTTGTTTCAAAGAGGAAAATTCAAATGTTTCTGATTCGATTACTACTAACAACCGACCCACTACCCAGTGCCGCACTTTCATTTATTGCACAATTGAATGTTAGCAATGTTTGTCTTTTGCTATATAACAATTACAGCAAGTGAAATGTAATTTATTTCTAAACTTCGTAAGAAAGACGGAGAAACTTTGTTAATTATATGTAATTATAGAATTATAATTTACGCGATTTTTATAAATATTACTTATAAAATTAAGAATTTAAAAAATTAATCACATAATAACAATAGCTGAAACGAAAAATAATGACCTTGGTAAAATCGAGGATTCTTCACAAATATTTTAATAATTTTTACCCGAACACGTCACTTTTTCATCGCATTGTGTTTTTTTTTTATTCCGTTTATCTCTTACTTCCGAAACACTGTGTTCAGTTAGAAAAGAATAGAATTTATACGTTACAATCCTGTCAGCCTGTCAACCTTTCATAATTGCACTAAAACGTAACCACAGAAATTATGCAATGAAACCCGCCTTAAGTAATATTGCTTCGAAACAATTTTATAGAAGCAAACACCCTTATGAACTTTCAAATTATTTTATAAAACACATACCCTAATTCCAAACAATATTCCATTTCGATTTAAACGAGTGCAGTTTCACTTCCCAACCACGGAGGTTGACGTATAGATGAACTTGCGCTCTCAACTAAATATTACTTGGCCGCGGTAACCAGCTCAAATTTATTATTATTTAAATATTTATAGGCAAATTGAGAAGTCCGCAGGAAGTTTTTGAGAAGGCTTTTAAAGACGCCGAAAGAACTCACACAGAGATCAAATTCACCATAACCAGTAGGAAAAGTTTTCACAGCATCACTAGGAGAGTACCGCTCAGTGGGTTTTAATTTTTCATCTTTCATATTTCTGTAATTAACAAATAAAAATGGGATCAAAAGCGCCGCTCAACGGGAATGTATTCTTTATGCTGCTTTTAGCAGAGAACAACTCTACTCCAGAAAGAGAGTACTCCATTTCAAGTTCCGTAACTAAGTAAGTTGGTTCATATATCAGTAAAAAAAAAAAAAAGTCGCGTGCAGTACAGTACACTTGATAGAAGTAAATACTTCTTTACTGATTCATTGAGAGTGAGAGTGAGAGAGAGAAAGAAAAAAGAGAGAGAGAGAGAGAGAGTTGGATTGTACATATTACAGGGATAATGGAAATAATAAGATGTGGTAAACAAATTTAATATTTAATTTATTTCTTCAATTTGTACATCATCTTCAAGCTGAGGTATAGGTGTAGCGAATATTATGGCTTTATGGTAACTGAAGTATGAAACATATGTTAGTGATTCTTTTAATTAATCAACAATCTTTAAACCTTTGTTTATTAAGGCCTTTAAACATATGTTAGTGATTCTAAATAGTGTAGATTTCCCTAGAATATAGCATCAGTCGTTGTTCCTGATTTAGTCAGTCAGCAATTTTCCGGTCGTTATTCATATCTAAACCGAATTTTTCATGAAGAAATTGAAGTTGTGGCAAGGAGGCATCCTCTGCAAAATTTACATTAAAGTCACCACCGAGAATCAATGGTATGTGATCATCACGACTGTCAAGGAGAACAACACCGCCATGAGTGTACATAAGCTACGAACGTGTATGAAATATATGATATCCTCAAGTTTTTGATTAGGAGCTATGTAGATCGCTGCGATGATAATTTCTTTCCATTTGATAATTTACATGTACTCAAGCTGATATCGCCAATTTCAGTCAAACTCAATGTATGTGCAGTGGAATTTATTACACTCATATGAAAATGTGGAGTGTCAATGTTTAATGTATCGCACTCATTATAATAGATCGCAACACCTCCTGCTCGAATGTTCGATCGTTTAAATTTGACGACACAAGTGAAGTTTGATATGCTGACGTTCTCATCATTGTCTAACCAAGTTTCGGTTAACAGCACAATGTTTGATTTTCGTATCACTGCATCTGTTAGATCCTGAGAATGAGCTCGAAACCTTTGCCTATTGCCACTTGAAATATTTTCATTGACGATTGCATTTTATGAGATGATTGGTCGTTCATGATACATACATTGTCGTTGCTTGAAGAGCTTGAGAGAAGAGATCGGGTGTTGGTTTAGAGCAAATTTCCGAGCCTTTTTCGTGCTCTGTATTCCCGATTACGCTCCGCTTCTGATTTAGCCGTTTTCTTAGCCCGTGGCACATTTTCTCGAGCTTGTGTCTCTGGAGTTTTCTTTGCAGAGATTTTAGGCATTGCGAAATCTGTAGAATAAAAGTTTAATCAATGAAAGTTAGTTACGAATCGTACGCGTGTTTGTATGTTCCGTTCACGTAGTGTGTCTGTCACTCTCACGTAAGCAGACACGTATTCCAATTATATACCCTGAGGACACGTACACTAAATGTAAATAGATATAGATTACATGAAGATACTTACATTATTATTTGTTTCAAAGATTTTCTAAAAGTAAAACTATCACTCGACACAAAATATCATACCACAAATTTAGTTTACACTTTTACCGAAATATACATCTATTCGAAACCCGAAACCTCCTTGTGTGACTCTAATTTAGCGCCATATGTTTGTCAGTAGGGAAATCTATTGCATTATCACAGCTGATTTAGACCAGTGGTCGCCATTTCATAGCACAGTTGTGCAAGCTGACTTCACACGTACACATACACTCTATCGCTCAGTCGCTGTCGCATGGGCCGCTAAAGAAAATGTGCCCTGCACAAAATTTTTTATGATTACGAATGCATTTTGGTGTTATGAAAAACATGTTGTGTTTTAGGTTATTTGAAGGCAATAAAGTTAAGGTCTTAAGGGTCCAACATAATTCTTTTAATCGTAATATATATAAATTTAATAGAAAAAATCATGGAATTGCTTGTTTCACGAAAGAATAAAAATATTCTCAAAATGTAAATTTACACAGTTCTCATTGGGAGTCTTTATTTTCGTGCTTACTCACACAGTCGCAGTTCCTCTCATGACGACCACTGCTCTAAGGCACGAACGATTCCGAAGTGATTTATATTATTATGTGCCAATGTGCAGCTAGAAGCCTGCGAAATGAATATGCCAAGCATACGTATCAAAATGACTGTACAATTCGGCAAAAATGAGACGGAAATTGGAAAAAGTGTCGTGACGCGACCTTGAAAACCCACTCTGATGCGGCCAAAGAAGTATTCACTTCAAAAATTTTACAATGGGCATAGCACCTCTTTGTTTTTAGTGAAATTTCATAGCTCAGCATTATTCGATCAATATGAATCAAATTTAGCACATAAGATTACCTTTATATTTTTATGTTGCAGTTCTTAAATGAGCGAAATCAGACTACAACCGCCTATTTCTCATATTCGAAATCGGACAATACTATTTCAGTTCCCCAAATACCGTTTATGAGGACAATGGTACCTATGGCTAACTTTATACAGAAAATATAGACTAATTTGTGAGTTATCTTAATGAAATTAAATATGTATCTTTTTCTGATAATAATGTGGCCTGGTGCTAAAAAATTTTTGAAATCGGTTCATTTCTTCCCCTAGGCCCATATACCTACATAATGATTTTCGTTTTACTAGTTGAATATTCTAGTCGGTCCTTATCGGTCAATAAAAAAATATAAAAAAAATTCTGACTGTGAAAACAAATTCCAAAAAGTAACAAAAATTCTGACAAAATAATGCATATACATTTATTAACACACAATTGAAAATTAAAAAATATCTCGTGGTGTAAATGTTGTTTCTACTACAATTTTTTATGAGGTATTTTGCTATACAAAATTACACCAGACCAACCAACCAAAAAGGACCAACAATCCGTATAAGAACGGAAATTTAATCTTCCCTTTTCGACAGCTCTTCGACCAATTTGGCACTTTGTGCTTTTATCTGTTTGCGATTGGGTACATTTTGCAATGGTTTCGATTCCTGCAAAAGATCTTCTTCCTCCTCCTGTTCTTGCACCTCGTTACTATCTCCGGCATCTTCGACTTCCATGCTATCGAGAAATTCATTTTGGTAACTATCTATGAAGTGCGACATTGTGGTGGCTGGAACCTCCTCCTTGTAGGCGCGCATCAACTTATAGACCTTACGGATAACCGAATGCATAATGGTATCGACTAAAGGGAAGAAGTATTAGAATATGTTAGTATTTTGTAACTCTTTTAATTTTATGTAGAAGCACATATAATTACTATTCTCCTCGTAATTCTCAGGGGGACAAGCGCGCATGGTTAACATCTCGAACTTCAATAGCGGTAAGCGTAAGTATGAATTCGGATATTTTATACGCGAAGGTTTATCGGGGCGATCAACGTGGCGAAGTATCTCATTCAAGTTCCACAACGAGTATCTGAGAAAGGGATAACAAACAATTAAAATACATAACGACATACAATATACGTAAAATGTTGTCGCATACCGTAGCATAACATATGCGTCAGCACGATTCTTTATGTATGCAATCATTTTCTCTTCCTCTTTATCCTCCTCTTTGATGGCGTCTTTCAGCTCCTGTATGCGACTGAGGCGTCTAGGTTTTGGTTGAGCGAGTCTTAATGAAAATACACTACAACTAAGAAAGTTCGTAAAACTCACTCTATCTCCTGCTCTGACAAATTATTGACCAAAATGCCCTCCAACACCTCAGCACGCTTCATCTTTGTTTCCAGTGTTTGATGTCCAAGCATATCGTTCTCGATCATCTTATTCAGCTTGAAATTATTCTCCACTTGTGATTTTATCCTGTAAAAGAAGGTAAACAATAAAATAAAAAGGCATACATAATATATAAAATTGCGTTGCAAAGAATACAATATTGGGATTTACATTACAAACCCAATTTTTTTTCCTAAAAAATATATATGATTTAATATTTAAGGTTAAAGTTTTTCCTAAATATAAAATTCACATTCTGAGGAGATAATCCTATAATAATATAATAATTAGAAAGTATAATATACTTTCTGTTGGAAATAAATTTAGAGTACAAACTAAAATTTTCATATTTAACAAGTTTTAAAAAGCTTGCCACTTCAAAATTCGAGAATACACGATTTTGTATTATATACATATATACATACATATTTATTGGCTTATTCAAATCTAGAGTTTATAGAATATTTATTATATAATGGTCACTAATGTTTAAAATGCTTATGTAGAAATACCATTACCAATACAAATACCAAAGACCTACTTCAGAATAAGGGAATCAGGAATATAAGAAGTGTTGCATATTACGAGGCATTAAATCAACTATATTAAAGAAGAAAACAGAAGTGACGCATATAAATATTCTCTCTTAGCTGGGCGAAAGGAAAGTAGGATAATCGTTATATGGTAGGTAAGGAAAGTTAAGAGATGATTTAAGACATTCTCTTAAAGAAATATCTGCAGAGAACCTACACTCTTAATCTTAATAATTCCGTCCGAAAAATCAGTTACAATCTGGCTCCTTGAAAACTATTCTGTTAATTTAATATATACTACTGAAACATCTATAACTATTAGGGCGGAATCAAGCTTTTCGGTATTCGAGGTGATAGTTAATCTAATGTCTCGGACTCTTAAGAAATAAAAAGTAACGTGCTTCTTGAAAAAAACTGTTCAACCTGTTTCTTGCAATTTAGAATATCCACCTTAGTGGACCTTGACATCATAATGGTCCCTAAACTTAATTTTACCCTTTATATTAAAGTGGTTTTCTAGCTTTTGCGAGACGATGCTCAAAAAGGGAAGACATCAGCATAATCTCTGTACAGAAAAATTATGGGAGAATATTATATTCAAACAGAGCTGCTGTCGTCAATATCATCAGTGATAACTGGAAAACACCAACTGGTTTCATGCGTAATAAAGATAATTAGCGAATAAAAATATAAACCATGTCAATCGATCGTGCAATGCGAATTTATCAACAGTTAAGGTATTAATAGTTAAATAAGCTAATATATTATTATATTGGAATTATAAAATAACGATATAAAACTTAAGTAAATTTATAAATATTTTTTTTTTACCTTGGATAAATCTCCTTGGCTTGAGAGCAAAGCGTTGCGAATTTCACTTGCTTTATTGTGTCCTCAATCACCTCCAATTCGTTCTTGAGGAACAACATACTGGCTGTTTCACGAACATAACGTTTTGCATTCGATAAGGGATCTTCCGGTTTCTGTGCAAGTTTGGGCACACTTGCCCGTTTTCCTTCTTTACGATATTGCGACATCATTTGAACTTTAGTTTGCATACTTTTACGCGACTTGTCTTCCATTTGCTAAATTAAATGACATTTGATATGAAATAGACGAATCAAAGATAAGCGATAGTGAAATTAGTTTTGTTTCGACTATGACGATTCAAAATTTCGAATTATTTTTTCAAAATTATTACAAAGATGTCGGAACATAATTTTAAAAAATTTTAGCTACGCTCTAGCAATCTTATACGATTTATAATGCTTTTCTGTTGAGGAATAAGGATTTTAGCGATCGCCAAAGAACAACCGGCACGAATCACACTACAGAAAATAAAAGAGAAAAAAAACAATATCGGACTGGGAACGAGTCGGAGCTATGTTATGACCACCTATTAGGCGGTCTAGCACTACCCGGCTGGACTTTGCATTTGCACTTGGTCGACTGTGAGATCCTTTTGACCAGAATGCAAGACGTGCATTAAACTATCTGCTCTCGGCAAAGTTCATCATGTCTTAGCTATGGGAGTGTTAACCGCGATGTGACGAGCGCTAATTGTGAAAGTGGCCTGGAAGAAGACGACATCGACACTTGCTTTTCGATTGTCTAGTTTTCGCTATACGATGTTGAAATATATTGGAGGCGCACAAGACCGAAGTATCAATTGTCCAAGTGATACACTCTAATCTTCCCCATTAGGATCAGCTCTGAAGCCTAACTGGAAATAATACAAGGACGTCAGAAATATATCCTAAAACTGGTTGAGGCAGATACTTTCAACTCAAGTTACATTGTATTTTATTCATTTGGAGTCTGAGTGAAGTTTATCAGTTGATTCCTACATCATGGTGATCTATTGCTTCATAAGGTCGTTCGCAAACAGTGACAAGTTAACCCCTTTTGCAAACCAGAACTTACAATTGATTTCAGTTTTTTATATGGGAGACCAAAAATATAGATGAATCCTAAAGATTCCTGAGTCACAAGTATATGTATTTCAGTAATATGAAAACAATTAATGTCCTTTAAACAGAAGTCTACCTGACCTCCTTGTATTTTCTTAATTATATTTCACTACAACGAAATATTCACTTACCCTATACTCCTCACTAAGTTCTTTGAATTTCGCAATCGCCGGCATGCCCAAATACAAGATGTGTTTAATGAAATTGGACTGATCCTCAATGTCTTGACTGAGCGAACGCAAAATTGGCTCATAAAAAATCCCGTCGTGTCGCAATACCTGGATCATCTTCCTGTAAGTACCATTAATAGTTTTTATAGCCTTTAAACGCACATTGGAGTTCTCGATTTTTTTGCGAAAAACGCGCGATTTCAATTCCTCCTCCAACACAAATTCGTTCTCGTACTTGATGCGATTTTGTAAAACGGCGCGTTCAAGCTGAGGGGAGGAGAGAAATGAATATTATATAAACAAGAAGAGACTCCTCCCTCCATCTCATGGAGGGGAGAATTAGAAATTTTTAAGTATGAAAATGAAAGGTTGGAAAGTATATATTCCATTATCAGTATATACCAGTTTGTCCTTGTACACGTTCTTCATCTGATCCAGTCGAAACTTTAAACGGTCACGTTCTTTACGCATCACAAATGTGCGCTGATTGATATTGTCCACAACCAGTTCTACGGGCATCTTCTGATACAAACGCTGCATATCCTTGTGGTTGATTAAAAAATTTCGAATTTGCTTAGTATTATCTCCATAAAGCACATTGGAGAGCTTCGTGCGTCCGTCGCGGCATTGACGCTTCAAATTGCGATTTTCGCGTATGTAACGCTTGTGATTGGCCGCCGCTTCGAGCTTTTTAAAAACCAAACGCTTCGCTGTTCAAAGAAGGATTGCAATTATAACCACATCCCACATTTTCTTCAGTGAAAAACTTACATAATAAATCAGCCATGCCCTTAAATTGTTCCGTCAAGGAAGTTGGTGTCCAGCGATCGTCGATGACCATATGTTGACGCACAAATGATACACCAAAGAATCCGTGCGTTCGGACAGCGCGCGGATGTACCGGCTTCGGCGGCATTATAAGATTTGCAGGCTGCCGAGCAGTATGCTTTTCTCGGGAACCTTTGATTCCAACCATTCTTATTTTTCTGGAAATTAGTTTTAAGCGTTACTAAAAATTTATCTTGCTTAGATTATATTTAATGCTTTATTATTTGCTAAATTTGTCGCGAATATAATTGCTATTATTTCGCCTTGGAATTAAAATTGACGTTATCGAAATTCTCTTAAAAATTTTTCACTTTTCGTCAATGAGTATTTGACTTTTTGTCAATACAAAAGTGAATTAAAATTTCTGGAGATCATAAAATGTCGAATTTTAAAAAACCAAAAATTTCTGAAAATAATTGAGGGTATTTTATTTGAACTTTCAAGTTTTGTTCGTTCGATTAGTTCGAGTAAAATTTTTTATAAGGTTTTAGATAATTTATTATTTTATTTATGATTTATTTATTGCGAACGTTTGACGAAATATTTTATATTTATAATATTTTTTCTCTAAAATAAATATCTGAATATTAGGTTTGATTTTAAACCGGTTTCATGAATTCATGTTTCATTATAATAATGCTTGAGTTATCTATTCCAAGTTAAAAATACTGACGGACACCCAAATGGACGCTACATAATAATGCAGCGAATTTGAAATCTTTTTTTTTTTTAATTTTACCTTAGATTTGTTACTCAATGCCCCCATAAACCACCTCAACATATTTCTTATTATATTACAAAATTTCAAACAAATTTCTTATATTACAAAAAAAAGTTTGATTTTCCTTAATGGAAATTAGACCTGTCGAGGCTTCTGTCGGTATGTCTTTTCATTACTCCTACAAATTTTTATTCGACCCAAACTAACTCATCGCTATATCCCCGCAGCAAGTTTTTGAGATTCAGGAACAGAAGTTTACTTTCCTTATCAAGCATACACTACGTATGAAAAACGATATTTTTAGTAGCATATTAACTCATACTCCAGCTGGTGCGCTTGCCCATACGTCTCCACTGTGACACTCTGCATCAAATTTAAGTTTTGTAGCTTAATTGGGTAGTAACTAGCTTAATTAAAGGTGAGCGCTTCAAAATAACGGTGACTAAGATGTATGCTCTTTTTATCAACAGCATTTGGTGCGATGTGTGTGGCACCAGACCAATGTTGCACATCTGCAATATTAAACAACTCAGGGTACCAAGAAATGTATCCAAAATTTGAACAATCGGACGGACGGACGGACAAACATCTGGAAATAAATTCATCTCATTATCCTGATAAATTTCATGTACGTAACCCATAATGCCGCGAGAGTATAAAACTTACGTTTCAACACGATCCTGGACTAAATGGCTAAGTTATAATAGCATTGTAATTTTTAATATCCTATTTTATCAAAATGCCTAAATGTAGGCAATTGTAAAGATTTTTCTTGGGTTACCGTGTTCACATGTGTTGCAAACTTTACAGTTGTGCGCAAAATAATAACAGTAGGTGTTATAAAATCATGTAATAAAACTATTTCTTTTGATTCTATGATAACGAAAAGTAGTATTCTTGATATTGCAAAGTGAAAATGTTAAAATGTAAAACATTCATGGTTCTGCTCAAGAGCTCTGCGTTTGAACGCTTTTGAATTCCAAATTCATTTTCCAAACAACTGAAAACATTCAAAAAGTGTTCTTTATGAAAAATAGTATGAATTAAACAAATTTGAACACCACAGCGATCACTAACTTTAGTTTGAAAATGCGCCAACTGAGAACCCTCAAATCACTATCCAATATACGTACAAAGCAACATTTGTGCAGCAAAAGTTCCATATTCGCGCTGAAACAACATTGTCTCCAGGCTCAGTATTTCTCGCTGGTTGCTCATACGTCTTGGCTTTTCCAATAAGTACGAACAAATTTAATGCTTTATTTGGCAAGTCTTTTAGGGTTTTATTTTTATATTCCATACAACTTTCCAAAGTATGTGGATCATTTCATATATATCTTTAATGTCCACCGCTAACTGCAAAATCACGGTTTAAGGTGTGCTTAATTCTTAACCCTTACACAGTTCCCACCTCTATTACCAGAGCCACCAAATTTTAATTTCCAAGGAAGCGAGCAGTTCTTGAGCTATAATGGACGATTATGGTCATTTGATGTTTCTAATTGATTCTAAGCAGAATAAACTACAGTTATTTTTAAAATCATACGGTAGGTATTTCACAATTACTGCCTTAAACTACTCCCATAATACAAAAATGCATTTGAATGTTCTTTATTTTTATTATCATCATCATTACAATCATAAGCTACGATTCGTTATTATCAATTAACTTACACAAAACAGTTCAAATTATCGGTATTGGTCGTTTATGGTTTTATAAATTATCGTTCTCTACATTTGTCACCGCTCACTTCAAATACAATTGTAAAGCGTTCTTTTTCTATTGTATTTACAAACAAAATTTGCAGTGTTACGTATAGATACATATACATAATATTTAACATAATTACATAACATATCTTCGAATAGTATAAGTAAACTAGAAATAAATTTTAATATTTATACGCATTACTTACTATGTGCTACGTAATTTGCACAGTGCAAATAATAATATGAAATAATTACAATTTGTTGATTAAAAAAATAATAATAATAAAAATCACACATTTAAGACCATTCTAGCAGAGAATCTACATTTTTTAGAGCCAAATATTTTAGAAATTACATGACAAATGAATACTAAAAAGTCAAAAGTATGGTAATAGAAACTTTACATAATAAAATATATTTAACTAATTTTTTTAAATTAACAAATTTATTTATTTGCTCTCAATATCAAACAGACGAAGTTTTGAAGAACGTTTCTCTCAATTTTTTTAATTTGGAATGTTTCTTATTTTTGAGAACATAAATACACCTACAACGCTACTAGCTTGATTCAACAGCAACTAACTAGTGCTTTAGTATATATTATATTATTTATTAGAAATCTATTATATGTTAAACACAATTTTAAAAGGCTTGAACATCAACAGACTATAGACACATCAGCGATGATATATCAGACAGGCACAAGACTACGAACGAGGTATGAGATACATATTAATAAAGAAATTCAAGTTTTAGTTTTTAGACTCAAAAAAGTCATGTATAGTTTGCAAACGTGATGAAGCAGGAAGGTACATACATAGAAACCTACTTAAGATTGACGAAATATTCAAAGAGAAACAATTTTTTACTACAGCTTGGTTAATATAAATAGTCGACATTGGCATGATTGTATGTACTCAATGGATCATTGAAGTAAAATAATGTTTTTTTTTTATGAATATACTTTAACAAACAAATCTAATTTAAGTAAGTACTTTATATAACTTGCTCGCTTAACAGACATATTCGACAGCTCTATATCATTAAAATTGAAGTTTATGCACCGGAAGCAGTTCGCAAGTAGATCCACAATTTCGAGTCAGTCTGACTGAAAGTTGTTAAGCAAAGTCAAGAAAGAATATAAAGTAGGCATATAAAGTAGCTACTAAGAAGCATACTTAATATTTCACATATATATATGTTCATTTTGCAACATCTAGAACTCACGATTAGCTCAAACACTGAATAAATGATTACATGATGATTACAAACACCGCAGAGCAAGCTTTAAAGGCATTTTTTTTTTCAAATTACGAGTTATCATATTGCCAATCTTAATTTAATTTGCCATTTTAACTTAGCGTTTAGAGGCTTCCTCTTTTGCCTTGAATATATTATACTTAGAGGGATTGAAAAGAGCACATAGAAATATTAAGAAAATCAACTGAAAAATCTAAAACGAATCAAAATCAAACCAATCCACGCTGCATGCTATTCAAAATTGAATTAAATGAAAGTTAAATTCGTTTGAGAAGCATGAGTAGCATTACTATCGGATCAAATTAAAGCATTCTGCAATGCACCAAGAAAATGTATCGACCATTATTGTATCTGTGATCATTTTTTTTTTAGATTAAAATGCTTAAACAATCGTACATAAGTATGTATATATATGATTAGTACACCGCACTTTGCAACAGTAATTATTATAATGTTTCTCTTTAGCTTATCAACTTGAACTTTCGGTTTTTGCATTCAATTATAAATATATATATATATATATATTTACACATATAATTCATGTATACATACATACATATATAATCTGCATGTTTTCAACAGGACAATATAATTTTTTTCGCTTTGTTTTATTGTATACTTTCTGCTGCGCTTATTTTTCACTTTTCTGCTAATTTTGCGTGTTATATCACTTATAAATTAACTCTTTTACATACATGTATATTTGAAGCCAACTTTACGTTATACAAACTACAACAAATTGTTTCTTTACCTTTACCTCTTTCTTTGTTTATAACGCATTATGTACCGTTTTGTTTATGTCTTTGTTTCAATCTATTTTCTTTGCGTTTTCTTCTCTGTATATATTTTTGTTTGGGTAATTTAACATTAGCATGCCAGCTTTGAGTATCACTTACATCGCTAATTTATAGAAGTTTTTGCATTATTCATTTACATGTGTGTATGTTTATATAGTTAGATACGAATATCTCTCTCATATATGTATACATATATATAATAGTAAGTATGCTGTGTGTAATTTATATATTTCTTATTTATTTTGTATTCCTCTTTGCTCACACATTGCTAATTTACGCATTTCAATGAACGCTCTTTGTGATTGGTAATGGTATTTGCAGTTACATAATACAATAGAATAATTATAATTATAAGAAATAGTACAATGCAATAAAGTATTTTATGGTATTTTCTTTGTATATTTACTAATTTTAACGCCCCTTCATTACATTTGTTTTATTTCGTTATTTTTTTTTCTTCAAATATTCTTTTATGTTTGCATTTTTTATTTATGCCTGCTTGCATTTAATGTGTGTAATATAATATAATTATAATAGTATTCAATTGTATTTAATTAAATAATTTATAATTTCAAACATATTTTTATTATAATTATATATATTTATTTTTTTATGAATGACATTCAAAACTTGCACTACACACACCCTGCTTGCTTGCATCCCTTTTCAAATGGAAGGCATCAACATTTTCTACCCCAGCTAAGCTATCTTAGGCACCCCCACTCAACGGTCAGACCCCCATACCGCTTATCAGCACAATTTGTTTTTGTTTTTTCTTTTCTTGTACTCCCCCCTCACCGTCGCTTTAAATGTGATTGATTATGCGAATTGTTGTTGGATGGCGCCACACACGTCAATGCAGCAGCTCTGCTGCGCTTGTTCGTAGTTGGGTTGTTATAGTTGTTACTGTTGCTCATGTTGGCTGCCTGGTCAGCCATCTTATAATACGCCGAATGGATCGGGTGGCGCTCCCTTATTGCTGCCATTGTGTTGTTGTTGGTGGATCGATTGCGGCTGCATTGTTATTGCACTACTGTGCAGCGCTTGCGGCCCCGCTGCCATCATTGGCGCCATCGTCGGTTGCACGCCAGTCAAAGGGGCTTGGCCCATCATAGGTTGTCCCATCACCGGCATTCCCTGCTAAACAGCACACAATACCAGCGTGCAGTTAGTTGGCAACGCGTGAGATTCAGTGTGAGTTCCAACATTGTAGCCAGGAGTTGAGATTTGGGGAAAATAAGAATGTAATGGAAAATTTTTATTAGCAAAATATTAAAATATGTCGATTTAGTAATTAATTAATCAAAGTTTTACTAAAGGAAGAATCGAAAGGAACACATGCATTTGTAGAGAATATTCCATTTCGTTTTCTCTAACACAAAAAGGGCAACACTGTCAGAGCTACTTTCAGATATTTTGACTTCAAATGAGGCAAGAAAGTCACAGATCAAACTAAACTCAAATATAGTCTCAAATCAAATCGAAGTAGTGAAAATAAACGTTAAAGAAAGTGGGGGCGGGTAAAAGAGACGGAGGCGAAATTTTACTACAAACAAATAGAAATATTAATGAAAATGTTAATTACTGCAAATAACTGCATCTATGCAAAATTATTGATTACTGATTATTTTGGCGATTACAAGGGTGATTAGTAGTAGTAGTAGTAATTCCAATACTTTTTACTCAACTAATTATCGCTAATCGAAATGAATTTTTCAAAAATAAAACGAGAAAACAGGTTTAAATTTATATTAATCAATTAAATGTAGCGGAACACAAAATAAAAATGATAAATAACAAACTATTAAAAATAATTCCTTAAAGCCCATTCTTACAGATATAAAGATATTTTTATAAATTCTGAAGTTATGCTTTGAATTTTAAAAAAAATTACTTTATAAGCTCAAATACTCAAGATATAGTATTGCAGGCTTTATAGATGAGTAGTATTTCAGACCTTACACACAAAAATACATTATTCTTATAAAAAAAATATGATATTTTGCTTCCAAAAACTGAACTCTAATAGACATATATTTTATGCAACATGCCCCTAAAGCTCATTAATTACCTGTAAGCAAAATTGTGAACAAATGCAGTATATAACAGTAAATTGTTACCCTTTGCATTGTAAATAGAGATTACGAGACGTATCGTGTCGCAATATTACTCCTATCATTCTTGAAAAAGTCTGTTGAACGGAAAGTTATTGTAGTTTAAGCTGAGATTATTCTTAATAAGAAAACCACTCGCATACATTGCATATTTTATTTAAGAATTTTCACTTTAGACCTATAATTAGGGATATTTTATAAAATGTAAGTATGTATAACAAAGAAAATAAGAATTTTTATTCCAAAAACGGTGAAGTTTGTTAAGGGTCTTGGATATATAGCTATAGTTATAGATATACAGTTAAGTAGGCATGCTTTCAAACTGGCTATTTGGATTTTTAAAGTGCCGTTAGGGTCAACAAACTGACTACCAAGCTTAAAGTTACACAAATTTCAAATGGAGGAATAGGAAGTTTAGTCAATTCGCTAAAGAGTTCAAAATTAGTATCGGTGGAAGTTCACTCAAATGGGCAATAAACAGAACGATTAAAATAAATAAAAAAAATAAAAAATATGAATAATATGAATAATGCAACTAAATTAAGATTAATATAAATCAAATCAGAAACAAAAAAGACAGCTTACCTGCATATAATTTGGTATAACAGGATAACTAGCGTGTATATACGGATGGTTTTGGATTGTGATAGGCGCAGGACTTACTGTCATGCCATGTGCCTAAGTTAGCACGGTAGTAGTAGTAGTAGTAGTAGTAGTAGTATTATTGGTAGTAGTGGTGGTGGTGGTGGTGGTGGTGGTTGTGGTAGTAAAGGTGGTACGAGTGAACAAGGTACATACACACAGAGATTCATTCGTGTCGAGAATTCGTGAAAATCGCACGAGAAATATCGGCAATGAATGGCAAATGGAAATCAATTGTTTTTAATTGATTAAATTAAATCAGTTATTTTGTTTTATTTATTGAAAATGAATGCAATGAACAGAGAAAATTTAAGAGAATATAATATGAAATGTTTAATCATTTGAAATATTTTTCATTTAATTAATTAATTTTTTTCGATTTGCAATAATAAGAGTACATATAATTAATTATTGTGGATTTCGTAATATTTATTATTGTAGGTATGTGGGTATGTGGATACGTATATTTGTTGTCGAAAAGAGTTATGCGAAGACGAGAATATTATTCGTGTGTATGTAGTTATACGAATGAACGCGTCGAATGAGTGGGTAGTATAGGGTGGTATTCGTATGTAAAGAGAAAATAAAAGAGAAAAAATAATAAATTAACAAAAATATAAATTAAAAAACTAAATTTGACAAATTAAATTAGAGAAATTAAAAACGGAGATAATACACAAATGTATAAACATATGGGTGATAGTTAAATAATTGATAAAAAAAGTTTTCAAAGCAATTAGCGAAAATTGGTTCTCTTAGCAAAATTTGTGTCCTTATGTAGTTCTAGAATATTTCATTATGTTATGCGTGATGGTTGTAGAAAATGTATATAATACTGCATATTTGTTGTTTTATTTATTGTAAATAAAAATTGTAAATGTAAAAAATTGTATAAATTTTATTTATAATAATGTAAAATACAGCTTACTTTCCCTTTATATTTTGTATGTGTATACGTGGGGGTCAATAAAAATCGTACGGGCAAACATTTCAAATCTTTTCTAGCCTAGTTCTTGATTAGTTCAGATAGTTCCAATTGAACAAATAATGACGCGTTTAATATAAAAAATTCCAGCCATTTTATTTCATTCACCAAATTTAACATTATTTCGATATAACAACAAATAAAGATTTGGTTAAATATCTTTTAAGGAGTATTGGTCGGCTGATAACTATAGAGAATCCTTTATAATAACCTAATAACCTAAAAAAAAATATAACTTAGAACCTAAAAATTAACGTTTAGCTCTGTTTGTTTAGCATATTGTAGCCAATTGAGTATTGAATCAACCAGCATTTTACAATAATTCGGTGATTTATCCGCTTTTTTTCTGCCCCAATTTTTAAGTCACTCGCATTAATTTCTACAAACAATCAATAACATTGAAATCTGGGGACTACACTGGAAATAAAATCTACAGCTTTAGATCGTTATCAAAGTGCATCTTATATATAATTACAAAAAAATTATTATTATTTTGAATTTTCTTTACATATTTACTTTTATAGAACACAACAATATTACACAAGCATTCGGACTCATCTGTGAATAAAACCTCATTGCAGAATTTACCAAACTGACTAAGGAAAATTTTTACAAATTTAAGACAATTTAATACCAAAAATTTGTTCGAACCGTAAGAGTAAAGGTAACGCTTTTCTAGTAAGAACTGGTAAATCTGCCAAATTTTTGAATTTGAAAAAATTATGAAAAAAAAAATTGTTTACTATTGTTCAAACTTTCATTTAAAATAGTTTCTGAAAACAAATTAGTCTTATTTTAATCTCAAAATATGGCACTAAAATATCTTATAGTTTGTTTGAAAAGTATACAGACTGTGTGAAATCGTTCCAAATGCATCGTGTGATTGACGACAACGAAGGCGAAAAATAATAATTTAGAGCAGATCAAAGGAAAATACATTAATCCGAAAAACATTTAATATCAGTTTGAAAAATTTTTTAATTTTTGAGGAATAGTGAAAAAGGTAAATAGCAAATTGGATTTTGAAAAAATTCCATGAAAAATAGATTAAACAATTATAAAAAAAATATACAAAAATAAAGCAAACAGTGTAAAAGAAAACTAATAACAATTGTATCTTCTAATTGTAACTGTTTCTAAGCAAACATTTTGTATGCTTATAAGAATTTTTTCGATTTACTTGTTGTTTGGCATTACAACAAATATTATATTTGGCACAATTTTGTTCGTTTCTGCAATTTGTCGGTTTTGTGGTATATATATTTTTTTAATTCTTGATTTATATACATATTCTTTTTCGGTTGGACAAATGTGTTCATAGGTAGTTTTGTAAGTAGTACATATACAAATTGGTATTGTATATTCAAGTACGAATTGTATAATTATTATTAGTAGTAGTAGTAGTAGTAGTATTGCCTGTAGAGTAGGAGTATTACTGTTTCATCTGAGTTAAACGTGAAATAAAAGATTTTCTTTGCTTTTTAGTAGTTTAGTAGAAGCGATTGAGACTCACCATTGGACGATAGCCAGCACCAGTTGTAGCAGCCATTGGTTGAGGTGTCCAATTAGCGCCGGGTTTCGCTGTATTTTTCGGTGAGTTCCATTGCACAGGTCTATACGGTAGTAAGTAAATATGGTATATGGCATTTGGATATTAGGAATTAACTTAACATGTGAGTGTTGATCTGTGTGCTTTGTGTGGAGATGTGAGGAAATGTCTGTATATATATGTTTTTTCTTTTTTGTATTTAAAAAAGAAGTTACTATATATTATATAAAAGCTAATATTTTGATGCCAGAAATGTTGAAGATACTTCTGGATAAAAGTAAGGAATCTTTTATGAAATTATAATACAGCCATGAGGAAGTGTAAGGATTTTTCATAATACATATCAAGGTTCTTCATAGCCCTCAAATTCAAGTATATTTGTACATAACCGTTAAAGGTTACACACTATGCAAATATCAATCGCAGTCCGTCAAGGACTTATGAATTTTATATGATCTGCCTTCAAGAATTCACATATACATTATTGTAAAATACGTTTAGACTAATTTTTTTTTATATTTCCGGCATTTTACAATTCATCCTCATATTGAAAAATTTCTTTAATTAATAAAAAATAAATACATTTTTAATGTGTGTAAATCTTTTTTAGTGGCTTCTTTCAGGTATTCTATGCTTTTTACAACCCTAATATTGGTCTCTGGAAGTGTATTATTATCATTGATTATTTGAAATTGGAATTTCGTGTCATTATTTCTACTACTCACTTTGCACTGCTCGATTTATTTATATTCAGATTATCTACAAGAGACATAAGCGAGCTATCCAAATCGCCAGTGAGTATTTTGCCAGTGCTAGTTGGCTGTGTTTGTTGTTGTTGTTGTTGTTGTTGAAAATGTTGCTGTTGTTGTTGGGTGAATAGTTGCTGTTGCTGACCGCCAGCCATACCCAGAGCACCTGCAGTGACAATAGTTGTTTGATTGGAAGCGACTGGATGTGTGGATGTGATGCCAGGTTTCAGTACATCACCCAAAGCATCAAAGCCTTCATATTTTTAATTTTTAATTTTCAACATTTTGGTTGTTGAAGTTTTTAGTAGTCAATGATAATTTTAATTTGTACACAAATAATTCATTAACCAACGGTGTTTGTATTAGAATACATTAGGGTGTGCATAATTCACCATATTCCATTTGATGATGGTGGGTTTTTATTTAAAGTTTTTTATTGCAAAGGCAGTTTCACAATTAATGAACCCAAAAATGTGTATTTTTATAATGCATACATGGGTTTTGTGTACAGTGAAAATCCAGAAACACAGACAAATGAGTTTTTGCATGATGTTTGGACGCATTTTATATTATTTTTTTCACAAAAAGCATTTTATACAGTTAGTTGACATTTTTTCACCGCACCAAAATGTTTAATTTATGTTTTATTGTGTTTTTTGCGCGATTAAATTCGTCGAAATTTTTATATTTGTTAAACAATTTTGTATTGTTATTGTTTTCATTTTATGAATTAGTTCATATTATTTTTAATATTGTTATAAGTGCCACCATTTTTCCATTTGGTATGTTTAAAATATTTTTGTTTTGCCATAAATATGATATAAAATATGTATTGTGAGTTTACATAAAAAAGACAAACAAAAAGAAGAGAAAGAGAAAAAATACATTTACAAAATAAATAAATATGACGATTTTGTTGTTAAATATACTATATATTTTTAAGAAAAATATTTTGGAAACTTTTTTAACTTAAGTGAGAGAAGTTGAGAAAAAAACTAAGTGACATTTAATTACGACGAACGTAAATATTTTCAGAAATCAGAATTTTTGATCGTTTTTTTTTTGATGTTTGAAATGTTCGTACGTATGTGTAACGCATTCTTGAGGGTGTATTTGCGGAATAGAGAGATGGAATTGTATATTTTTTTATTTTGTAACAAGGAATGAAGTGTATAGAAAGTAGGTTTGGGATTAGTTTAGTTAATAGTTGTGAGAATCATCAATTACAAAACGAATGAAACCAAACATGCGAGTTTATACATGACTTGTATACACATATATACATACATATAGTATTTATATTACAAAACTTCACATGTAGTTAAATTACTTGTTATAACTAGACTCCAATGAGGTTTTTGATTAGTAGCTGGCTAAATATATATTTCAAACACTTTTAAAGTGATTATAAAAAATGAATTTAATTTATAAATATAATTATGTTATATATAATATAATAAAAATATTGTAAAATAAAAATTTAAAGCAATATGTAGAAAAAATTAACAGAAATATAAAATATAGATCGGCGCAAAAGATAATGTCTAAATCGAAGCGATTTAAAAGGGGAAAACGTTAAAAAAAAAAATAGAAATGGTCTTATATACATACGTAAGTATGCATTTTATTATAATACTCGGGCATGCAGGCACGTTTATGAGCAGAAAAACAAATATATCTTAAAACTAATATGAGTTGAAGGCAGCCGACGCTTTAGTTCATAACTAAAATAGTTATTAAATAAAATAATATTTGATATATATAAATAAACGAATATATGTATACATAAAAATCTTACTAAAACCCAAGTTTTCGACAGTTTAATTACTTTATTTTAATAAATAATTTAACTATATATATTTTTTTCAACAGTTAAAAAGACTTATTGCATAAATTGGATCTTAATCGTATAGTTCCAGCCTAAGGAAGCCTTCTACACTCCTCAAAGCTTAGAAAATTACTTATGCATTATAAATAAAAAAAAAGAAGAGAGCGGAGTGAATTGCTCCTATAGGAACGCTATTGATAACACTGAGCAGCAAAAGAGACTTTTTAATGATCAAGTATATGATTTGAATTAAAAATCTAATAGATACCAAAAAAACACGGATATCGGTGATTAAAAGTTTTCTCTCTTTTGTACTCCATTTTGTTGATAGATCGGCATAGGAAACCATGTAATCCTTACATATGAAAAAGTAATCTGTATATATTGTAGTAAGAGCTAAAGAGATTATTAATCGCTATGCATGATTATTTAATACAAAAAAAGCATAACCTAAAATTGACGTAGTCTCAAAGTCAAGGTAATTCTGTAATGATGGACAAATTTATTCACGCATATTGAAAATATGAGTTTTTCTAAATTCCATTACCTTCTTTCTCCTTCTGCTGACAATTTTAGGGTGGGAAATGTATGAATTTTAATTGAAAATTTACGAAAAACAAGAATTTTTACTGCTATTAATAATGAATAACACCAATACTATCTAGATCTATCTATATTTAAAGTCTTATTTCTGATCTAGGAAATAAATAATTTTTTTTAATACCAAGGAACTACTGCCTTTACCACAACTTTAAATATTATAGAAGTATCACAATACCTAGAATCTAATAAAATACACACATTAAATTGCTAAAACTTCAAATGAACAAAACAAAATAATAAACTTAAAAATTATTAAAAATTTTGTTTAAACTTCCGTAATATTATAATGAAATAATACATCTACAAAAAATTAAAAACACAATGAATAGCAATTCTATAATAATATTTTATAAACTGAAAGAAAACATGAAAGCGAGTTGGCAGCACTCAAGATACAAGGAAATACGGAATCACTCAAGAAGAGGTGTAGAAAGATACTGCAGAGCAAAATCAATGTCGAAAACTGACACGCAGCCTTGGGCTGAAGGACGTTGCAAAGCTGGCTGGCTGGCAGTGCAATTTGGTAAAGACATTGATTGGCGAGCGTAGAAATAGAGATCGGAAGCACAACAAAATTTACACATATTTATGAGCCCGGCAATGGATAGCGAAACTGAAATACAGCGAGTAGGTTACAAAGAACAGTGGAGTGGAGTGGTCTTGTGTTCTTGGCCAAACGCCGCTAAAGCAACGGTGTGTGTGGTGGCTAGGCTTTAATGACAATGGAGTAAGTGACTAGACAAACGTGGTTGAAGCTCTGAGTTTTTAGATGCAAACTGTAAGCCATAAACAACAACACAAAGCAAAGCGTGTATAAATATTGCAATTTTTTTGTTTTTGCATTCACTTTGTATTCTGCTGTTTGGGTTTTTCTTGTTTGTGGTGCAACAATACAATATAATATGGGAGCAACGAAAAGGCAACACAGGAAGCTTTAAGTGTAAATAACACGACGGACACATACAACACGAGCATGTATGAGAGTAGGTGGACAGGTGTGAGCATGAAAGTTTAAAGGGCCCCGCAGCAGCTGCTCTTATTCAGCTGACTGTATATTTTGAACGTGTGTGTAGAAGTATTAAGTATGCATGTATATTTTATCATCACCTGGTGGAAATTGTTGTGGCGCCGGCGCCACCATAGTTGCTGTGTTCATAAATAGCGCGGCCTGTGCCCCTTGTGGCATATAAGCGGCAGCGATGCTGTGGGTTGCGAATTCCGTTTGCTGGTGCTGTTGTTGTTGTTGTTGTTGTTGCTGTGCGACAAATAACGGCGCTTCCATGGTGTCGAAGAATGGATTTGGCAAGGCCGCCGCCGAGGAGGATGCAGCAGAAGCTGTATAGGACACCAGCAATTTAACTTCACATTCCGTAAGTGGTTTTGCAAAGTTTTAGCAATGATGTTGTTGTTAGTTATTAATTGCAGTTTTGTAGGTAATTTTGTACGTATTTAAGTTTAGAAAATAAAAGCACACAATTTCAATTAACAAATTGCTAAGTATTCATAAATTAAATAGATGGAAAATAAGAATAAATCTCCTGAGATGAATTTCATCATCAAACCCAACCTAAAAATAACGTATAAAGATTTCCCCTTGTTAACATTTATATACTAGACTATCTTACTAATAACTTATCTAAAACCCTCTTCTCCTTAAAATACTAGCACTCGAAGAATTCGAAATCCCTTCTTGACCTGGTAAATTTTTTACGAAGAAGGAATCGGAATACAATTTCAGATATGTGTTAGTCTCACAAGGCCTCGACCTCTACATGAGTATTTAAATCTGACAAAAATGCCTATATTATGAATTTCAATATTGTGTGCTTCGGATCCCCAAATAATATACTTTTAACATTATGGCAATGCAGGTGTAAAACAAAATTACACCTATTATATATTGTGACTAGATCCAGTATAGTAGTTGCTAGGCTCCCGTATAACAAAATATGCATTATGCATGGATATGCACAGGAATCAAGTAATTTAACGTCGAACATGTAAACTCAGGGATGTGGTTTGCGTTTGCTAGTATTCAGATTAGTACCTATAGACAATACAAAATGCTGCTATAGGACCCAAGTCGCCATACATAATGGGGGCAATAAACATTTAGCTAATAAACTTTTAGTTTATTATACATTAAAAATAAAATAATTTTCTACAAAGTATACATCTTTAATAACGACTATTTGCATATACAACTTTTTAATTTGTTTGCTAAATATGTACATATATATGCAAATACATATATTCGTTTATTTTAGCAATTTGAAGGTGATTACGTCATAGGATTTTATACAAATGGGCACCAAAAATTATAAAAGACCTTTTTGCGCCGCCATTTGCTTAAGATAAGCATTAATTTAAAACAAAAACTAAAATTCTAGAACTCTCAGCATATTAAATGTTAAAACATAAGGAGTACACAAATAAAAGTGACCCTAAGATTAGTTGCATGCACACCATCTTTACTAAGTCCGGTTATTGCAAATGGCTTAAGTAACGGAACGTAGGTATATAGTAATATGTTAAATACTAATAAATATGTATGAGTAATTAAAAAATTTTAACAATAATAAGTATACACCACCAAAGAGCAAACACGAATAATAAGACATTAAATTTTCTAAAAAAAAATTGGCCCTTTTTTAAAAATAGAAAATTTCTTAAAATATATTTGCTAAGCAAAGAAAAACAATAAATTACACAATTTAAATATTAAATAAGAGGTAGACGATTTTTTGTACGACAACATTTGATAGTAATTGTAAAGTAAATATTTGGTAGTTAAAGCTCCAGCAAAAGCAAGGGCGCAGAAGGCGAATTGTGGAAGAGCAGGGAATTGGAAATCAAACAGAGGAATTGGAGATATTCAAGGACGGACATTTAAACGCGTTGAAGGAGGATTGCATAGACTTTTCTTCCAAAGAAGGAGACGAATTTCACTTACCTGCTGGCTCAGTATTACCAAAAACGGATGAAAAGTTGCTGTCCGAAACGAAAGCGTTGGCAGCTGAAGGCGCACCATTGAAACCTAAATGGAAAAAGAACTTTATTAATATCTGTCCCGTTTAAGGGTTAAGCATGTTTTAATGTAACCAAATAATATTTTTATGTGTACTAATAAAGTGCGGCGTGTTTGAATATAAAATTTGGAATATCAATAAAAAAAAACACACATTAAATATACTTGTACTAGAAATAAAGATGGAAAACAAATTAAAATGAAATAAAAGGCATGCTACCATTATTATGGATCCAAATATTATTGGCATTCTGTGCACCACCTGTTGCTGCTGCCACACCACCACCAGCGTTTCCACCACCAACTGGTGCATCGAACATGTCAGCGAAAGGATTTCCCAATTGTAGCAAGTCATCGGAGGCTTTAGTCCCGCCCGAAGCACCACCTGCACCGGCGGCACCAGTTGTGCCGGCAGCCGTTGCCGGAGCTGCACCAAACAGATCGACTATCGGTGCGCCAGCGCTACTGGCTGGCGGTGACGATAAGAATGGATTTGTTAGTGCAGCACCAGCACCGCCTGAAGTGGGTGAAGAGACCTTCGATTGCTGGAAAATTTGAGGAAAACTTGATTAGATGCAAACATAACTAAATTTTTAATTAATATTTAACTTTAGCAGTGTAATAAATACTTGACTTTATTATTATTTATGACCAATTATTTATGACCTCAAAATTATACAATTCGAAATGTCACTTATACAATGAACAATGTAATCATCTGATAAATATAAAACCTGAACAAACCATTGGAATATAATTTCAGCTTTGGATTCATTGAAAGTTGTTTTATATTTTGAGGGGTATTTTTGGTATTTAAAACGCATAAGACATTGGATAGGAATCGAAGAACCTTGACTCACACGAGTCACCCATCCAACTTTCTGAACGACGAAACAATGAAAACAACTTCTTTTAAGATGCCCATAAAGAAGATAATTAATAATAATTTTAATCGACTTCTTTTTACTTCTTCCTGCTCCAGAAACTGAAACAGTCGCACTGGAGTACGCACTTTATGGCGATTTGGACAGTAAAAAAATTGAGGGTACTACAGAGACAACTAAGCTCAAAGGTGCCCAGAAGAGCGATAATAAAGTTTTTAATTCAAAATCGGGTCAATTTCATTTGAATTTAATTTAAGAACCTAAATTAAAATAATTTTATTTCTTTAAAACTAATAAATTCTTCAACAACACTTGGTGCCTTGCATATGAATAATTAAAGTTAATATAATAATAATTAACGTTAAATGTTAGTATTTCCTTCTTTTGGGCAAAAAAAAAAATATTACTTTGCTCTCACGTAGATCACTTACTTTGTATTGATTCATTGCAGCCTCCTCTTCGGCCAATACCTGGGCTTTCAATTGTTCATCGATACCATTGGTCGTGTCAAATTTGCTTGATGCGGCGGCCGTGCCGAAGGATGAGCTGGTGGAAGATAAGGCAGTGACAGCGGATTTTACATTTTTCTGATTGCTATAAAAGTGCTCAAACCAATATGGCAACGTGGTTAAATTTTTTATTTTTTTTTTTCATTAATTTTGTTTTACGATGCATTAACATTTTATAGATACTCAGCACATGTGGGCAATAAAAGTTTATCAACCAGCATCGTCGACAACAAAGTATTCAAACGAAAAAAATACCAAACGAGCAATAAATGGCAACCAAATTATTGTATACGATAACAGCAACGGTAACGAAAATTACGACGACCACAAGAACGACCAAGATGTAGTTAAAAAATATGGAATTAAATAAGAAAAGTAAATAAAAGCATAAAAATGCTAACAAAATAACAATAAAATCAATTAAACTAATGCTACAAATTACTAATAATAAGATTGTTGAAAATTACGAGAAATGTAAAGAAATATTTTATAACTACGTCTAGCCTAAAGGTTGGTAGTCTAAAAATATTTAAGCTTGGAGCTCACACTAAAGTACAGTTTAAAAAGCTATTCTATAGTGAATAATGATTTTTATACTCTCCCAACATGTTGCTACAGAGTATATTAGTTTCGTTCACCTAACGGTTGTTTGTAACACCTAGAACTAATCCAGTTAGATATAGACATATATATATATATATATATATATATATAAATGATCAGGATGAAAAGACGAATTGAAATCCGAGTAACTGTCGGTCCGTTCGTCCGTGCGTGCAAGCGATAAGTAAGAGTAAAAACTAAGATATTTTGATGAAACTTGGTACATGTGTTCTTTGTTATCGTAAGACGGTTGTTATTGCAGATGGGCGTAATTGGACATCTGCCACGCCTACAAAATGCCATTAATCGAAAACAGATAAAATGCTGTAGCTAAGCAGTAAATTAGGATATGAACGAGATATTTGGTATAGAGGATCCTAGTAGGGCGGAGCATCTGTGGGCAAAAATTTTTTGTAAATGAATAAAATAAAAAGTGGGTATGACCCCGCCCCCAATTGGTTTAATATATATATCCCGGAAACCGTTAAAGCTATATCAATCAAACGTGCTCCTACTAAGTTCTTCTAGCATCTCTTTATATACTGAGAAAATTAGTGAAATCGGATAATAACCACGACCACCTCCCATACAAAAGTTATGTTTTAAAACTACCAAAAGTGCGATAACTCGCTGAAGGAACACGTTAGAGACATAAGCTCTTACAGCAAATATGGTACGTAAGGGTTGCTTAGGAATCCGTGCAAAATTTTGCTGATGGGCGTGGCAAGGCCACTTTTAGGAGAAATCCCATATCTCAAGAATGCCTTAACCGATTTCAACGAAAGTGGGTGTGACATGAAATGGTATGTGACATTACATTTACATTCTTATGTCACATTGTGAAAATGGACTAAACCGGATAAAAACCACGCCTACTTCTCATATAACACAATTTTAAGTTTCATCAGATTCTTTCACTTTAAAGTTGATAGATCGAACATCAATTAAGATATTGGAACAAAGCTTTCCACAAAAAGTACGTCCAAGCTATGACATATCATGCGTTAAAAGATTTTTAATCGGATTATAACTTTTCAAGCCCCCAGATTCCCAACAAATGGACCTCAGTACCTCTATCTGACTTTTTACCGAAAATATCGGTAAATCTGTAATAGATTGTAATGAAACTAGAGTATTATCTTTACATGATAATAGTGTACTGTGGTATGAGAAATGGTGAAAATCGGGTAAATACTACCCTTAGCCCCTATATACCTAATAGACGGATTTTCAAAGTTCCGGAAGACTTTATGCCATATATTTCGGTAAATCCGTAAGATATCGTAATGAAATTGGAGGAGTATCTTTATATGATAATAGTGTGCTCTTGTGTTAAAAATGGAGAAAATCGGGTAAGCACTTCACATAGCCCCCATATACTTAATATAAGGATTTTCAACTTCCTGTAGACTTTATACCATATATAACGGTCAATATATGAGTTATCTCTTTGAAATGCAGAGAGCGTCTCTTCCTGATAACAGTGGGTTCATGTGCTTAAAATGGATAAAATCGGGAAAGCACTTCCCCTAGCCCTTATGTACCTAATACAAGGATTTTCAACACCGGGTAGACCGGGTAGACCGGGACCGGGACCGGGAACAATATATTTCGGACAATATCTAAGATATTTTAGCAAAATTAAGTTAACGTGTAATATTGGATATACCATAGATTACTGCCGAAAATATGTGAAATCGGTCTACGAATTATCCCAGCTCCCTACTACATATTTTTATATATTATATATTTTCTTAAACACCACTCTGGTTGATTTTTTCCTCATTTATCTAATATATTTATTAAACCAATTTGGTTGAGTTTATATCGCATATATCACTTTGAGTTAATATATATCACTTTTATTTAAATATAAATATCTCTGACACGAAGCAAAATATAGCAATGAAAGTAAATGAGTCTATATAATGTAAGCCTGTAATATATGTTAACAAGATACCAAATATGATTGCAATCCATTGGCAATTTCGTCGAATAATGAATGTTGAATTCTTTCGCAACATTTTTTAATATAAAGTTGTGCCAGCATCTGAAAGCATATCCCCGCCTCTGATCCTTGCACATTGCGAGAGTATGAAATGTTCGGTTACACCCGAACTTAGCCCTTTCTTACTTGTTTCTTCTTTACAGTCTGTAAAGACTTCTTCTTTACTTGTTGTATTTCATTTTTTTATGTAATTAAATTTAAAAAGGTACCTTTGGGTAAAAAAATAAAATATCCATATATGACAGTACGCTTTTAAAACCAGCAGAATAAAAAATAGTTTGGAAGAGCGTGAATTTGATATGTCTGATGTATATACATAAATGTAAAATTTTACTATTTAATTTTTTTACTTTTAAATAATATCACAATATTGATATACAGCTTTCTATAACTTTTTAAAGCTAGTGGAAAGAATGTCTGTAGCGGAAATTATAAACTTCCTTATTATGATTTGTAAGTACTTCATTCATTAAGTCTCCACTATTGCTTTCTATAATCTTCTATTTTATTATCTTTTTTAAGCATAATTCAATTAAACACACATATTCGGGTAAATCTAAAATGTCTATTTTATAAGCGAGTCTGTGTAAGATTCTTTAATATTAAAAAATCCAACTCAACCTCAATATATGATAGCTTATACAGATTACAAGTAAACCATAAAAAACGAATAAAAATTATTTAATAAGATTTGAAAGAAATTCTTAAAAAAAAACTAATAAACATATATATAGTTTCCAACATAAAAACTACTATATAATTAATTAACTTCTACAAAAATTATAATATTAGATATGTACACATATACTAAAGTAAAATTATGTCATAAAGTCGAGAGCAAACAAATTTCTTTAGATGAAGGTTTAATAATTTCGAAACAGGTGCTAGCTTTATTTTCATGGTTGATCTAAGTAATACAATCTCCGAAAGGGAAATCTCGAAAAGCTAAAATTTTCCTGAGAAGTTTTTCATATTAAAAATGGCATCTAATGTTAAATTAACACACATTGACAATGTTAATTTCTTGATTTCAATTATGGGGTTTGAACCCGCCAACCAGCGAACCCGATATATTAGCATATGTAGTCAAACGTATTTTCAAGGCGTTCGAGTTTACTTAAATTTAAAACGTAATATTAACCTAATTAATTTTATCAGAGAGTAGCTAATTTAACATCAGCAATTCTAAATTAATTTCAAAACTAAGCACTTAGAATTCAATAGGCAAAACCTATTCAAGGAATTATAAAATAAATGATTGGCTCATAAGAAAAAAATTAATAGTTACAAAAATCAAAAATAAATGTATAGAAAGAGGTTATACCCTTTTGATGGAGTGCACATACTATTTTATATTGAATTCAACTGAATAACGTCGTTGTTGTTAGTTCAA
Organism: Bactrocera minax; assembly: GCA_021498325.1. Classification (NCBI taxonomy): domain Eukaryota; kingdom Metazoa; phylum Arthropoda; class Insecta; order Diptera; family Tephritidae; genus Bactrocera; species Bactrocera minax. The sequence goes on along the minus strand of JAKEEE010000028.1, from coordinate 2,521,875 downwards.
GCAAAAATTTTCTACAAGCAAATTACAAATTTTTTTATGCTCACACATAGCGAGCAGAGAAATGGTGGAATATAATAGTTGATTATACCAAAATAATTTAAACAAAAATCTGCATTTTACAAATCTTAACTTAAAAAATACCTTGCTGATTGGGTTGGCGTATTAGCAGCGGATACTTTGCGACCCTCCAAAGTAGCCAAGTGTTGTTCCAAAGCATCCAAGAGAGAACTGGGAGCCTTAGTTAAATCAGGTATATCACCTTTATCAATACCAACATTCTGTGTTACAATGGAAAAAGAGGATAAGGAAAAACCAAAATATGCAAAATAGTATTTTTAATTATTTTCTGCTTGCATTTTCACTCACCTCAGCGACTTTGAGAAATTCACCAACACGGTCCATGCGCACCAAAAACTTTTTGTACAAATCCAAAGCATCGCGTGCATGCTTCTTATTCATATCGAAATATTTCTCGAGCAAATTAATGATGCCATCATTGTAGCACGCAAACAAACGTATCAAGTCGCGGAAAAGCAGCATAAAACTCATGTTGATGACACCTGGTGTGTGCATATGTTGAAGCGCAAGTCATTGGATCGACAGAAAATTGCACAATCGAAAGCGAAGGTTGAAGGAAAAAAAAAACAAAAGTTGTCAAATAAATTGATGACGAAACGAACAAAATGCCAAAAACATACCGTTACTCAAGTCATTGGCCTGACAATCGAACTCCAATAAAGCATCCAACTGCGCCTGAAGTACTGGTAATGTCTTAAGCAGTTTGTCGGCATTCATGGTGCGCAGAGAACCCTCATCTTTGCTATGGAAAGTAAAAAAAATTCAAATGATTTTATTAAAATAAAAGATGAAATTTATTTTATTCTATGCAAAATTTAAGCAATCATATCGTGAATGCTCACATTTTTATTTTTTTTGTTTTTTCATTTACACTTTTGCGCTTCATGACTGTGTAGTCTCTAGCGCACTTGAATAATCATGCAAACCCACAACCGTACAAACAGGCATAGTTGCTTGTGCATGCATAGAATATTCCATAAGTATATTGATAATTCATATCAAACTTACCCGCGCTTTACTTTGCAAAAATCAAAAGCCATTGCACGATATGAGAGTGACTTTTCATTCAAGTATTTGGCATAGCGTCGTATGAATGGGGACATATCATAGCCTGTGTGGGGACAAACAGGAAAAAATTAATACATTTGCATCGAATTGAAGAATAACAATTTTTGGATCCATTCAGCTATATAAAAAGTGAAGCATAGCGGTTAAGAAATTTCATTCCAAAAAAAAGTATGAAACTTTAAATTTATTCAGCACTAAAGAAATAATAAAAAAAATATTTTAATTACTAGTGTGTTTAGTTTAGAAAAAGTTGCACTCACAATTATTAATTTAAAAAATTTTAATTCAATACTAGTAATTTAAAAAGATAATGAATACATATCTAGTAAATCGATAATATACATGTAAAAATAAGACATACTTTTAGGCGCGAAACACTGCGTACGCTATATATAAACTATTTTTTTTTTATAAATTAAAATCCAAAACGTATAGTACTCGATTTTATCTTTTCAAAAATACTTAAATATTTAGTCGCTAGATATAAAGGAACAATATTTTAATAAAACGAACAGTAGCCTTAAACTATGTTCTTAACTTATGAAAAACAGTGTTTTGTAAAGGTTTTTGAAAGATCCTCAATGTCATTAGTAGGGAATTTCAGTGTATTTTTACAAAATTAATAAGAAACTTAAACGTTTTTGAACAATTGTTAGTTGAAGTATTAGTGAAATACAGTAAACACAATAAAATTTACAAAGTTACTTTTGTTCCACAGGAATTTTGCTTACCGTCTTTCATAGAGCTTTGTATACTTTCTATTTGGACAAGGATTATGTTATATAACTATACAGATAATCAGTTAACTGACTACTTCAATTTAATGTAACTATCGATGCTGTAACAATCGGATATACGAATTAAAATCAATTTAGACTTCTTTTCTTAGATTTGTATAGAGGGCAATAGCAAAATGTAGATATTACAAGTGGAAATTTCTTAGTTATATGCTCATTTTTATCCTCACTATCATACTAACATTTTATAGTGAATTTGACCGCCTCATAGTTTAGAGCATTTTTTTTATTTTAACGCTGAGGCTTTGTTTTAAAGTACCTAAATTTTTTACTTCACATAAAAATATTTGCTCAGTAGAAAAGATAAATAAATAAGATACCGTATTGATATACAACTTTTTTCAACAATCTAATTAAGTAATTTTTTTTTCGAGAGTGAGAAGTCTGGAACAAAATCTCTTCAATAATCTCTCTCTCTTTATTGTTTAGTAATATTCTTTGTACATTTTGCTATAAAATTCTTTAGAAGAAAAATTTTTTTCATTTGACCAAGTTTAAGATTCGATTTTATTTATTTTTGAGGTGAGATACCGTTAAATTAACCGTAACGTGCTTAACTGAGTTATTTCTTATATTTTTCTATATAAATGACAAGAAGACAACTGATGAGACGGGTATAAATTTAATTAGTATATATGTAACATATATTATATATCTACCGATTTGGAAAGTGTAACTTGCTCACCTAATTTAATTAAGATATCTCACAACCAGTGTGAGGCAAGAGTATGAACTGATTTCGGTCAGTTTTGGAAAATGGTTGCCACATGTTAGGATTACTTTCTCTACTAGTATGTATTAGTGCTGCTAATGTTTGTAAGATAACGATATTGTAAAGGTGAGAAGCCGATGAGGTAAGAAACGATTTTCTATGCCAGTAGGGTAGTGGCGTGGTCGTTGACCGATTTGCGTATTTTAAACTGTGCCAAGAGGGCGACATGCAAAAGATGTCTGGTTAAAACGAGTCGAGTGGCTTTTAATATATGAAATTTTATCTAAATGTAAGCGGTAGCTTGTCCATTGTTAAATTTTTTAATTGAAAACCAAACGTTACTACCGAACTTTACGTTTCTAGCATAATTATTCAGAGAGTGACTCCAAAATTATTCAGAGAATGACTTCAAAATTGCCTACATCGTTTATTTATTTATTTTTTGGAAAACAATGTTGAATCTACGCAAAAGCTAAATAAACGTTCGATTTAAGCGAATTGAGTAGATTATGGTATGGTAAACTCCATATTTATGAGCGGTATTTACTATAAAATACCAATATTGCCCTTACAAGTGATTACATAACATAAAATATTAACAATAAATTAGTTCTATATTTATCTACAATTATGAAGTAACAGAGAGAAACGAATTGGTTAAAAGAAATTATAAATAATAATATGTATTAAGGATAAATGTAAATTTTCAAAACTTACGACCCTTACAACAAATTTAAATCTGAATATTTATTCTAATAAAATTAATAAAAATAAAATAAATTAAAAATAGCACACAAACAAAATAATTTTTTACAACTAAAAATTACTCCTACAACCAGTTTAGCACCAACCTGGGTAACAACCTATAAAATACAATATTTACAGTTCAGTTTCAACTAATATGACTACTAAAGATCAAATCTACAGCTAATGCACAATTTAAGATATTAGAATTTAATTAGAAATAGCATAGTACTCACCCATTCTGCCACCCGGTGCGGATAAGCCATCTTAACACATTAAATAACAATTAATTTATTATACAACAACAAAGAACCAATTAGTCGTGTATGTGTGTGGGTGTGTGTGTGTGTGTGTGTGAATAGTATTATTTGTTTGCGGCATTTTATTAATTACATAATTTTGTTAAACAGCAGTTTTCATTTAATTCAAGATTAAATGCATTTTTTGCATATAAAAGGCCGGCATTTAAAAAGTTAGCAGTTTCAGATTTTTTTTTATTATAATTTTTTAATGTGAAAAGATCCGATTATTTAACGAATAGATGTTGGGGAAGAAGAGAGATGAAGAAAAGAAAGAAGAAAAGAGCACATATTATTATTATTATTTACTTCTATTTTTTATAAATGCATTTTAGTGTGTTAATACATAAATAATTTGCCAACAAGTGTGTTAAGTGATAAATGAATGAATAATGCAAATATTAAAATCATTTATTTAAGGTGTTTAAAAAAAAAAATAAGACAATTTAATCTGCTATTTTATGAAAAATGATGAACTGAAATAAATGCATTTCTGTCAAATGATTGAATTTAAGATTTACACACAAATGAGTATATATGTATGTATGCATTCGTTTCTGCATATGTACGTGCGTAACTGTGAATGTGTGAATGAAAGATGACTTCAATTTGTATGCCAGTGTGGGATGTATGGGAAAATGCCAATCACGAATGGAAACGTGAATTAAATTTTATAAATATTTAAAATAATGCGGATCCGCGAACACATACATACATATACATATGTACGTAGAGATATCTGTATGCATGTATGTATTTCAATGTATGAGCAGTTCACTTGTTGAAAAAAAAGAAAAAAGATTATGTGTAGTGTTCTATTGTGTAATGATTGCAACCCCTGCACAATTGATTTAAGTTTTTCTTTAGTCTTATTCTTTTTATTTGTTTACCTTGCACCCCGCCTTTGTCCAGAAAATTGCTGAGATTAAACGTTGAATTGCTGGATGCTAAATACTGCATGAATCGCTGTGAAAAAATAAGGAAAATTACAATAATATTAAAAATTTGCAAATGCTGAACTTAGAAATATCTGCATAAAATCTGCATATAGCAATATTTATTTGAAAGCAAACACAGATTGCACGATCTTACTGTGGGGATTCAGTGCGTTGGTGTTTTAAAATTATGTTTTATTTCCATATATTGGATGTATGATACATAACCTTTGTATAATAACCAAGGAGATAGCCCTTGAAAAGAAAAAGACCCCGTCCAGGGCGGCCAAAAATATTAAAACAGTGTGAAACTCTTAACGTGTGAAGCACAACCCTTGACTTACTGCATCCAAAATCGCTCCAAATGTTAAGAAAAATTTTAAGAAGACCCTCTGACTCACTGGAGCACTGACACCGTCCGCAAACTTTTGAAAAAAGCTGGGTATCATGGTCATGTCGCACGCAAGAAGCCATTCATATCGCTAGTCAAAAGACAAAAGCGTATTGCTTTCACGAAAGAGCGCTTAAATAAGCCCCGAGAGTTTTGGCAGAAGGTTATTTTTTGATGAGAGCACGTTTTGCGTCTTTGGAATCAAGGAGCGTAAGATTGTGTGCCGAAAAACAGGAACGGCACTCGATAAGGCAAACTTGATGCCCAGTGCGAAGCATGGTGGTGGTGAAGCAATGATATGGGGGTGCATGGCTAGTAATGGTATGGGGCGAATGGAATTTATAGAGTCCACCATGGACAAATATGCATACCTTAATATCTTGAAAAGAAATTTGAAGCAAAGCGCGGAAGAATTGGGTCTAGGAAGTGATTACTATTTTCAACAAGATAACGGCCCGAAGCATACAGCAGACATAGTTAAGCTTTGGTTACTCTTTAACGTTCCCAAGCAGCTTCGAACACCACCACAATCGCCCGATTTGAATCCTCTAGAGCACCTACGCGATCCACTTGAACGAAAAATACGCCAACACACTATTACCTAAAGGCTATGCTCAAGGATGTGCTGCAGGAGGAATGGGCTCAAATCCCTTCAACAGAAACCACTAAGCTTGTTGATTCCATGCCAAAACGCCTAGCGGACGTTTTAAAACGTAGGGGATATCCGAATTCCTATTAAATTTTAAGCGGAATTTGGAAGAAGAATATCTTTGTTCGACTTATGTACCTTGTACGCAGACTTTTTCTGCCCAGTGTATACAAAATAAAGTGACAAAAATGTTGGTAGCCCTTAAATGCCCGATGTTTTCAATGAATTTAGTAATGTCTTTTTCTAATTATAGTTGATTATGGTCCGAAGGTATTAGGCAAAATCAATTCAGAGTCACAGAAAGAAAAATCACGCTTAAGATAAAGCAATTTACATTATTCCATATATGTAAACACTACTCAAATATATAACACTCCTCAAAACCACAAGAAAACAGAGAGCGAATAATTTGGAATTTTTTATAGTCTAAGTTTTATTTAGTTGAGCACTATACACTACACTATTCCAAATACAAAAGAAAAATACAAAATCTCACAGAAATGTCTACTGATCTTGTAAGCCCGTATTTACAGTTTTTAGCCCATGAGACAAATTTGTGACAAATTTGTGACAAATGAGTGACGCAGTGGACAAAATGGAACTTTTCGTAAAAACCCTCATATTCAACATTTTTTTTTTTCTTAATAAAGGTAACTTATAGCGTTGAATGGCGACCAGAAGAAACGACAAAAGCCGTCCGATATGTGTGACATAGAAGATCTGTACGTTATAAAAAGGACTCCACCCAAAAGCAGTATTTCAGCACATTTCCTTTACCCGAACTAAACCACATTAAAAATCGATGGGCATATCTTAAAAAAATACCACGTCCATTGTTCCCTTTCAAATTTCATTTTCAAACTTATTGAATAAAGATGAAGTGCCGATTTACTAAAAACAATAAATGGTCTGGCCTTGAGACCAGATATTTACTGATACTCAAATCAGAACAAATTTTCTGACAACAGTATCTACTTGCAAAGAAGATAATTCTCCACTAACGAAAATCTTATTGTTCAATGCAACATTGAATATATTCTATCCATATAACATTAAAGTTATAGAAGAGCAACAAACGGATAGAAGCAAACGTAGAGGAAGGCCTCCTGTATGGAGGAAAGTACAAGTGGAGCGCACAAATATTAGAGGAGTTCAAAGCCAAATGTCGGGAAGATATCAATAACGAAAGAAATGAAGTATTGAAGGTTCGTCACATTTCTATTAGAGAAGTTGATGGCGAAGTAAGAATCTCAGTTGGTTAATTTCAATCAGATGAATCAACACCCTTGTTACATACATTTCGACAAGAAAACATTAAAATCAGACTTCGACCTCCCTGGCTTTCGGTCAGGTTTTTCTTTTTCGTTCATGGAGGAGAATAAACTATACTGGAAGAACCGCCAACTTATAATAAAAGTCTTTTAACATCTAACTTATTATCTTCCCCAACTTATAATAAAATACTAATTCAAAAAATTTTGATTAACGTCAAAACAAATTTCTTGATACACCACGAACAAATTCTTTTAACCCTGAATTATTGACTTATAAGAATTATATTGAATTATATCGAACTTGTATTCGAACTTATATTCGAATTTATATCGAATTATAGAAAGAGACCATTTTGAAGAGGAAGTAGATTTTCTAGAACAAAGAATAAAATAAACAAAGGATTGATGAAGTTATTTAAAACGTACACATGACATGCAATGAAATGTTTAGCAAAACAAATAGTTGAATCTTTCAGAGCAAGTTTCTCGCGAGCGTAATGTTACTGATTGCAATCGAGAAGCAATATCAGAACTTCAAGCTACATTCCCTTAGCCACAAACAAGACGGCGGTAGTCCCTTTAAGTTAATTCTTTTATATATGTGAATGTATGTGAATGTGGTAAAAGAAAGAAAAGGTAACAACTAAAAGAGAGGAAATGTACAGTGAATGTGTTATATTAGTTGGCAACAGCCACTGAACCAGAAGAAATGCATCAATCTTTTCTTCTTGACATAAAACAAATGCAAAGTGAAGGAACCATTGCGAAAGAACAGCTATCAGTAGGAATGTACAGCTATATTGTAAAAATTTAAAAAAAGGTGAAACTTTCAGAAGATACAACTAAAAGCAGTTTCTTATATTAAAGGTAGTATTAAAGATGGTAAATGTAGCTTAAAATTGACCAGTTCCACGCCCTTATTCCAATTTTTGAACTAACTCATATATGTACCTAACATATTATCGTGCCTATTTTTGCATTTCTGGCGGAATCTTTTAGTTATATGGGAGATGGGCGTGACTTTTTCGTAATTATTTCAAATTCACCTCGTATAATATGACGTTGGTTTCTCTCAAGATGAACAACGCGAGCTCAATTCGTCTTACCAATTCGTTTAAATTTTATATATATATTTAGATATGTAGAGTATATACGTATCCCATTTTTTGGGTGTTACAAACAACCGTTGGTTAAAAAAAACTATTATACTCCGTGCAACAAGTTTTCCATGAGAAATTCATGTACACTTAATGTATCGCTATAATTAGAGGTATGTATATATAAAATCCAGTCGCAAACTAATTTCATGAAGACCAAACTAAGAACTATGCTTGAATAAGAAGGTTACATGTCATGTGAGTGGAGAAATTATTTCTAACGAAAATAATTCACGAATCAAAGTCACATCCCTTACGGAATTGTAAAATTTTAGATTTTTTTTCAAAAGTAAAATGAAATTTCGTCCAATTTAATTCGAACAATTAATAATGTTTTGTTGTATATTAAATTATTCAGAAGAAATTATTTAGAAAAAATTTAATATAAATCTCCAGGCCATGGACAATGAAAATTATATGAGCAATACAAGTGACAGAAAAACGCCCCTTATTTAAATATAAGCACATATATACAATATATGTATATGTAAATATGTACTACGATATACCTATTCTTACACAATTTCATTGCTAACAATAAAACACAATTACTACTCGGTCGATATCATACATTGTTGATTCAGAGTTGTACATACACTACATTTAGACATATTGACAACATTTGTAGATATATATATAACCTAACAAAATTATTGAATAAACTGAACAAAAATTCAAAGTATGCATATGTAAATACATACATATTTATACACCTACAAATGTAAAGATTTGTAAAATAAAGCATTTTTATTTCGCTACTCACCTCATTGCCATATGCCATTAAATGATGAGTGGTTATCAATGCTTTATAGACCACCACCCAATTGGTATTCTGTGAGCGCTCAATAAGTAAATTGGCCAAATGTGGTATGGAGACATTCGGTTCGTTCGTGCAATGTACCAAATCTGAAAAGTAATGAAAAAAGGAATTAGAAATTAATTACTTTTAAGACAATATTTGTGAAATCGAAAATATTACTTTTATACCTGTTAGAAATGTTCGTTAAAACAAATTTTAAGACAATATTCATTCATTTTCGAGATGAAATGTCTTAATTTTAAGATTAAAGTAATTTACTTTTACTAAGTTTGCTTTACACTCAATTGTACTATTTTGGGATAGTTACCTTGGATTAGTTACCTTCGACTATATTAAAAAAAAATCAAAAACGACTATAACATAACATTATTAGAGCGTTTGAAGGAGGAAATCGCGGAAAACACGGTCCCATTTGAAGAAAAATGTGCAATTTCTTCAAAACAAACACCGTATGGCAAACCAATGAAAATTTTTGCAAAAATGATGACGGAAATTTGGAAGGTTGCTATAATCGGTGTATTGCCCTCGCTGGCAACTATGATATATTGAATAATAAAATCGAATTTTGCCAATGAATCTGTTGTTCTTTAAAACGATACCAACTTTGTAGCCTGCATATATTTCGTAAACTTAGGTCCATAAATGGATATTATTAATAAAACAAGAAAAAAGTCCGAGAAAATAATTGTTTGATAATACTGATATCTGATGACTGATGATGTTATCTTATATAGTAATTCTTATAATATACAAAGCTAAATTAGTACCAGTGAGTGACCCATAAAATTTGTTACGTCTTATAATATAACTGCTCACAGAAACGCAAACTTTATTTTCACGCAAAAATATTCGTCTTTTTTTTTATCGGTATACACTTGTGTTTCATATAAATAAACATTATATTTTATTTTATAGAATCTTAAGGATCTTTTTCTATCAGATTCTAATAAAATAGTCTTGGAAAAAAACAATATGCCGTAAAGAAAACTCTAACTGTTGAGCATTTGTTCTTCTTTGTTCTAGCATAGAGCGTGTTTTTCTTAATTACTAGGTCTAAAAGTAGGAAACCAGTTATTAGAAAAAGTTCTTTTGATTCAGATATGAAAAAATTAAGCATATTTTAAGATAAAATATTTTTCAAACAAAATCAATTTGTTTGTTATTTTATATGGTTTAGTATAAGCAGAATCAAATCACTGAGCACATTTCGTCGGACCGGCCATGAAGATATTCGTTACAATATTTTGACAAAAATTCCTTTGACAAAACAAAAGTAACTGCGTTTATATGTTTCGTATATTCTCGACAAATTCCGTCGTTCAAAGACGTTGTCCATTTTGCTGCGTACAATCTCAAATGTTAGCGTGTTATCATAGCCACTAATCCTAAGCGCTAAATAGTTCCAGAACGATACAGCACATGAAACCATCACTTTATTTGTATGAAATTTTGGTGACCGAATCGTATCATGAAATTTGACCCCATTAGATCACTTTTTGTGGGGTACGTCAAGTCAATCTTCCTTACTAATAAAACAGCTACGACTGACCAGTAGGAAGCCAACATTCGGCGCATTATTGTTGAGATAAGGTTGTCTATACAGGAAAAAGTAGTGCAAAAATAAAGCAACAAGATGGTCTTTAAACGACAAATTTGTGGTGGTCATATACATGAAATTTTGTTCAAACAACTCCAACTAACAGTTCTCATTAATTGTGGAATATGATTTATATGAGTACATAGTCGTTATGAGGACAACGTTCGATGTATTTTAGGTAGGTACCTGCCGTATGTAACAACCTAACACCACGGTGTTCAAAAACACAGCGGATCAAGCTATCGGCCATATTGGCGTTATGGAATGGACACACTGACCACATTGGTAGGTTTCGAGGCCTACCTAAACCTCTGCCGTACTTTGGGTCCGACACCCGGTTGTAGTGCAAATCCATATTAAGCTGGCAAATGCTCAGCTCTACCTGCATTTAATACCTAGTACTAAACCCACCGCCACCACGATGGTTGGTGAACCACGATGGATGCAATTATGCCAAGATAAGTTTACTATTTTGTAGTATATTCTCGCAGATGATTTCCTCCTTGATTGGCTCCAAATTTCAGCCGAATCAGACTCGTAGTCTTGTTTTGACCGCGTGTGGAAGCGGGCTTATATATCCGGGGATTTTAGAAAAATAGAAAAAGAGCAATATCGGTTGATTTAAAAGAAATTGATTTAACGACTGTAAACATGGTCGATTGTCAGTTTTTAATATGCCACTTCCAGGTGTCCCAGGCTATCACGGAGGATAACATGACAAATGTAAACAATCTCATATTGACAGTCTAAACATATACAACATGAAATATTGGGCTTGAGAAAGCTATCGGGGTATTAGATGCTGTGTTTGCCCATTCTAGATAAAAGCGCAACCGTGAGACCACATCACAGCAGTGTGTGGTGCCGTCTAACCGCAGTCCGAAGGTGTTGCTGCGTTCTTTTGTTATCGTCGACTAAACGTGGATCCACTGGTACACACCAGGGACCAAGGAACAGTCGAAACATAGGACTTCACCGGCGATCCTGTTCAGAAGACTTTCCTATCGGCCGGAAAGGTTATGGCCACCGTTTTCTGGGATTCACAAGATGTGAGGTACTTCGACTACTTGAAGAAGAGAAAAACGGTCACAGCACTCTACTGCGCCGAATTACCGGTCTAATTCGATAATAAATTGCAGAAATAATAGAATAGCCAAGCCAATTTGGCGACGAAGCGATTAAAAAAGTCACTCACCAGGCAGAAATTTGAGTCGAATGAGGAGATTCGCCGCCACTGAGCTCTACTTTGAAGATATTCAAAAAACCTATTTTTCAGGGTTAAATAATCACTGGCTCAAGTGTATCAAGGTAAAAGGCGACTGTTGTTGAAAAATAAATCGCCATTTTTAAAAAAGTTTCATTTTTCTTTTGTAGGCTAAGTACTTATCAGACCGTATATGTACATGCATAAGTACTTATCTGGTAAAATTAATAAAATACAGAGATCCAAGTGTTTATGCACATATCACACTTTGCGAAACTTACATGCGAATAGCATTCGGCAGCTTATCAGCGGACAGAAACATATGTACTATGTGTAATTAATAAATGTACAAAAAATAAATTTAAACAGCTTCCTTTCATGCAAGTAATTTATTCATTCTTATCCGTAAATTTTTAATACATAACATTTAAATTTTCTTTATTGACTCTTAAGTGAATGTGTCTTACTAATTTTCTTTGCAATGTCATCGCGATATAATTATTCTCGGGAGGAAGGTAAGTTACTGGAAAATAATAAAATGCCTTGTATAGTTTCAATCAAAAAATTTACAAAATGAATAATTAAATATTAAAAAACAATATAGAGACGTTACATTAAAAATTGTAAAGGTATGTATTTTTACCTAGTTCAAATAATTATTATTTACCAAGTGCCTGGAGAGCAAAATATAATCAGAGATAACCTATAAAACTTATTTACGCAGAGCCCTTTGCAGCCATCTGCACCGAAATCCAACGCATCTAGGATTCTAGATATCCTTGTAAAATAGAATTTCCAGGGCCAATAGAACCATTATATGGTAATTCACTTCTTTTCGGAGGCCTAATCTGATGATTTCACTCTATCTCATCCCAAATTTGTGGAAATAAAAATCAGCAGTAGAAATATAAATACAAAAGCAGCACTTAGGAAATAATATACATTTACATATATTTATGTATGTATGCATGTATCTATTCATTATAAGATCCCACGCTAAAATATAACTATATCTGCCTAACATCATAATACATATAATATGTATATGTAAATATGCTGAAAAACGGAAGAATTCAAATAACCATATTTTCGTTTCTTACCTTTTAAAAGTACATGTTTATTTGTGAGCCTTTAAATAAATAAATATTTTCACAAAAACACTCACTCCTTGGAACGTAGATTGTAAACAAAATAAAAGCACGAAGGAATAATCCAATAAGGTGGATCGACCAGCTTCGTGCAAATTGATAATTTGCTTATATATGTATATATATATATATATATATATATGTATGTATATATATATATGTATGTATATATATATATATGTATGTATATATATATATATTTGGGTATATATATGTGGGTACACTTACGGTTAAGTACTCCGATTTTATTTACGAGTGAGCGTATATTTATGCACGATTTATTTTCAATATGAGTGCATACCCACTAGAAAATTTTGGCAAACATGTGAAACTAGGCGGTGAGTATTTTGATATATGTGGTATGGTTGACTTTCAAATGCGATGCGAAAGAGAATTGAACACGAAAGATGATCAACACTGTGTATTACTGCCGATGTATTCACTCGAATGCAAATGATTTCTTGTTGGCATTACATTATAAAGTACGTCTCGACGCCTTTCAAAGGCAGAGGCCGCATAGTGAACCGAAATGAGAGCGTCGATTTTATAATTGACGTCTATTCCATTATAAAGCCAATATGAAGTTTGAAGATTTAAAAGAGCAAAAAAATATTAGCCAGGTCTGGGTGTATTATAGTGCGAAACAAGGACTTTTCCATCGAAGATTTTGTGAGGGAGACAACGTTCCTATTTTCTACTCTTTAGATAAAATTAAAATTTTTGTTAACAGAAACTGGGGAGAATGAAATTGCGGACAATGTCGCACATCGACAGCTAGTTAATTTAAAGTCAAACTAATGTCAAAATTTAGGAAATAGAATAGACTTATCTTTGAAGGAACATCACCAAATGATAACAGTCAGCATAACCAAAAGATTTAATTGATTTCTAAAATACACATTCGTTTTCTCGCTCGCTTGGCATAAAAATGATCTCTCCTTAGAACAAGCCCATAATTAAATATCAATAACATCAATATTTCTTTATTATATAAAGCAATTGAAATCGATTACAAAATATTTCAATTAATTATAATTTAACTCTGTTGAAAGTTTTCAATTTGATTTGATTTTGTGAACTAAGCGATCCCATTCCTACAGGGTATTTTCTTATAATATAAATAAAACCAGCATTTTTATTACTTAAATTCCTAACGTTGTTGTCAACGTGCTATCTACGCTGATTTGTCTGTAAAGGGGCGTCGTTGCTCATTACCATAATGACGCTAAATGTTTGTTCTGACGTTTATACTTTAATGAGCGCCGGCTTAATTAAATATAAGTACTTGAACACTTCTACTGGAAGTTCACTTCTATAATGAATTAAGTGATATGAAAAATGATATGGTATTTGTAACTTCGTGAACATATTTACATAAATGAGTGTAATTATTTTACAGTATATATATACACATATGTATAGATGGGTCCAATCATTTATTATAAATAAATAATTTTAAATACCAGGATGGTCCGATAAATACTTAGCCTACAAAAGATAACGAAACGTTTGAAAAATGCGATTGATTTTTCAATATAATCTTCCTTCAGCTCTATACACTTGACCCAGTGTTTTCTCGAGTTCTGCTAAGTAGCCCTCCGTAAAGTGGACAACCTCCTCATGTGGATCAAATTTCTGCCCGGCGTCGCAAATCGCAGGCTGTGGTAGCGAATCGGCGCTAGGTGTGGCTTATCAAAAACTGACGTGCGACCACGTTGAAACTCGTAAAACTAATTTTTGACGGGCTCTATCGAAGGAGAAGAGTCACCGTAAACAGCATCCAAGCGCTCTTTGACTGTGTGATTTTTCTGCAAAACACAGTTTTTTTTTTTTCATTTTGCTAAAATCTGTGAACACGACATCTTCCACACGCAGTTAAAGCAAAACTAGGGGATTTTGACAGTAGCCGTCTACGAGAATGTGCTAAAAGATAGTAAACTTATTGCGAGAGTGGCGGCATATTTATTGAGCCACTCTCGTTCTTACAGTATTTAAGTAAACTTTTTACCGATTCAGCCCTGAAGTTGTGAGTGGAAGGTTTGGCACTGCTGTTAAATTCATTATAAGTTTTGGATTTTGTCGACCCTACGCGATGTGACACATCATGCCATTACAATACGTCACTTTACTTCATTATTACCATTAATTTTCAGTTTCATTGATATCAATTGTAATTTCCCTAATTGCACGTGTTAAGAAAGCATTTACCGCTATATTGTGTACAGACTCAAATAGCAACACTTAATTAGCAATTATTTTCTTTAATACAATTATCTAATTGAAAAATGTACAAATAATCGATTTATTAAAAACTTATAATTTCTATTTTCGGAAGGAACTGAGAATTTTTAAAAAAGCAACGGGAAGGGAATTAATAAGGAAATGGAGATATAAGGGAAGGAATAAAGTAATGAATATTGCAAATATTAAAATAGATAAACTGCGTAATATAGTATTTAACTTTTGCACTTTAGGGCTCTAGAAACATTTTCAATTTGTAGAAACTTTTCCCTGTCCAATTCTCTATAATGTCGAAAGTTGGCCCAGTATCCGCCATTTTGTATCAAATGTCAATATACGATTTTATCTACACTCAAATACATGTTTAACAAAACCTGAGAGAGAATTTCGATTCCTTTTTCTTTACTTCCAAAATAAATTGTCAAAGTTAAGCCTTCTTCTAGACTGACCTAACCCCTTAAAGTGCCTCTGATTTGAGGTAACTTCTTATAAACAAGCTGTTATGTTGCCAGCCTACCCAGTGAAAAAACTTCATTGCAATGACTATTCCGTCTAATAAATGAGATAACTCTAAAAAAAAAAGAATGTGCCTAATGTCATTATTATATATATAGCAGTTTCGTAACAACAATGTATATATTTATATTTTCGAGAATTAATTTCAATAAGACAATTTGGATGGATAATATATTGGCCAAGAGGCCGTCGGCCTTCAGAAAACTGCAGCTTGGGTCATATAGCTTCTGAATTTAGGCCGTTAGCGGAGCTGAGTCAGTTGTGTGTGTGAATCAGGTCCTTAAAGTCGAAAAACACAGATAATTGAGCAAATCGAACGTGAATATGTGAGCGGACTCTTAAAAGTGTGCCTCTTCGTGCGATTTCGTTGCAAAGTTTTCCAAAAAAATTAATTTTATCTCGGTAATATTCCTTCAAGCCGCTTCATTCTCAAACGCGCTTAAGCACAGTCTGAAGAATCGTTAACAATTGAACTACTCGGAGATATCAACGCGATTAATACTGGAATCAAGTTATATTACTCATGCAATGTCATTTAAAATAAAAATATTTATTATTTCGTTAGTATCTCACAAAAATGATCATTTATTGGAAGCACTTCAAATAAGATAACCGCAGCGCCAGCGGAAGTGCCATAGCTGTCAAAAGGACAGGAAATATTGTGAATGGCTACAGATAAACACTTTTCGCCTAGCAAGAAATCAAAACCTCCGCATCTGCATAGGTGCATACATATTTACATGTACATAAAATCAATATGAGCGAAACAATAAGCGTAACTAGCGTACGAAGAACAAATAGCAAGCACACAAAAGCGAAAAAATCAATGATAAGTAATATCGCACATTTCATTGCAAATAATGCAACAGCCGGGGCGCAAATATAACTACCGCCCCCTCCCACTTTTAATTTAGCGCAAACTGCTGCCATCGACTGTAGCCTATTGAAGTTTGCGGCAGCAAGTCAGACCCGCGGGCGATAGAGCACAACTTGAAACGTCTGTGAGTCATGCATAACCCATAATGAGAGCATGGAATATATTATCGGAATATGTTTACATTATGAGCGCAAGCGCTGACATTGAAATATAAAAAAATCCCATTGACAGTTGTAAAGTTCGTTAGGTGGCGAAAATTTGTCGGTTATTAACAACGCAAAGTAAAACGGAAATTTTAGTAAATACGAGTATCAGAAACTGAAAATCGAACTGCGGATAAACGCAAACAGCGAAAAGAGACAAGATACGAGTTGAATTTATATTCAAGTGGAATAAATTTTTGTGACAAATAAGTTTGTAGGTGCATATGTGTGTACGTACGCAACTCATCTAAATATTAGGAAATAAATAGTGGCTCAGCAGAGAATCGTTCAGAAAATATGCATAAATTTGGAAGACAATGACCCCAACAATGGCCAACTAACTATAAATGCATACTTAGTATACTTACTTACAAGCATATATATGTACACATATGTTACTTAAGGTGAAAGAACTTAAATTTTATGTAAACGAATGAAACATAAGTAAAGGTGTTTAGTAAAACAAATGCCAAACACTTTCCCATATTTGAGAAGAAATGAGAGACTTACTACCATATGCATATAAAAATCATTCCTGACAGTCGACAAATGTTGATTAACTCTTTGATAAGAGTTAACATTTGACATTGACATAACATTTGAGTTAAATGTTGATTAACTCTCATAATACATATTTCGGATACGAACCAAAGTGAACCATAAAACAGAATATAAGTAATAATATGGCTTTCAGTTTTACAGACTTAGATAGATGGAACTAAACCTTTCTAAAACACCACCTATACCACTCACTCATATGAGATTTCAGTTTTGACATTAAAAACAAATTAAAAAAGTCACAACTAAAAGACACGTTGAAATTCTAGATTGAGTTAGTTAGAAGAAGAAATACATACAACCAAATATTACGATTTATCACAATTCGGCAGCGGTGTTTTTGCTCTCAAGAGCGTGTGAGACGCTCTTAGAAGCAAACAATTTGCAAATTAAAATATTTCCCCTTTCAATTTTTGTGTATACGTGTAAGTATATATAATCATAAATATTATAGAGGCAAAAAATTTTATTTCAATATAGTTTCTTTCCAGAACAATTTAAAGAAATATTGTACACAAATTTGTACTTAGCAATAAAAGCACCAACTTAAAATTCAATGACCAATCCCTTCCCAATTTATACTTGAGTTTAAGTTGATGATATATACTTGAATAAAACGTTTCCTGTTTGTTCGGTTCCATTTATTAGTCTCTTGGGCTTCACTGTATGGTTTACAGAGTTTCATCTTATTTCTGATTGCAAGATATTTACTGGAAGATGTTTGAATATAAAAATCAGACGTTAGAATCAGCTCATTTCACCGTAAGAGTTTCTATAGGGTAGTAATAATCTCAATTTTACATTTGCTAAATAAACTTTTTTTTTAAATAAGGGTACAGTTGGTGAAACTTCATTGCCAAGATCTCCAGTTAGCATAATTATTTGTAAAAATTTAGAAGCATTTTAAAATTATCAAAAGATGATCACATTATAGACGCATTTGGCGGTTCGACATTTTCTGTTGTGAACAAGAATTATATTATGGTGGGGACAAGACAAGACACAAGACAAGAGTCATACACACGTCTCATGGCTGGAGCTAGGCTATTTTATTTTACTTTACTTTTATTGGACCATAATCAGCGTATGTACAACCAAAAATTAATTTGTTAAACAATATATGAATTACCTACGCTATTGACAATAATGTCTACATATATACATACATATGTACGAATGTAATAATAACAATCAAAAGTTCAATGACAGTTCGTGATATGAAGTCATAAGAGCCTTTTGGAATGTAGAAAACGTAATATACGGTTATTATGCTGATAATGAGAAATACGTTGTAATAATAATGAAACAAAAAACACAGATGTAAACAAATGCATTACTTTAAAATAGAAATTTATTGCGACCAAACAAACTAGTGTTTGAGGATATAGTACAATCACGAAGTAAGTAGTAAGTATCATTGAAATGATTAGATACTATTTATAATTAATTAACTACTTACCCAATTTCAGTTCAGCAGTGTTTTTGGACTTACCTACAGAAAACGGTATATTCTGCCGGATTATATATTAAACAAAAAAGTTTTTATGGCACCTCGCTATTATAACTAACTATATTGTATCGTCTTGGCCGATAAAGTAAATTATTATTTTAATTTGGATGTCAAAAACATACAATTTTGCAACCTCAGAGCAAGCCACCGACAGAACATTTGGGTTATGAACCAAATTGCTACAAAATTGTAGTCACGCGGATTCTAAAAAGCTATCATAGCCGTCATTTAAATTAACATCGGGGATCTGCTTAAACTAATTTAATTTTTTAAGCAGCGCACACAGGTAAACGGTTTTAAAAATCACTTTCATCGAAAATAGTTTAGAGAAAAGTAATGGAAATTAAAGTTCCAACAAAGCTACTGAATTTAATATTACAACGGTATACTTTATGGATTTAGAGGGAGGAAAACGAAAAACCATAATTGAAAAATTATAAAAAGTAGCCAGAGGCGCCAAACAATATAAAATGTATTAGTGTACGTAAGTAACTAAAATAGTAATCCTCTGGGAGAAATACCGCCTGTTGTCGACAGAGAAAATTAAATTAAGGCACATGTACACACAGCAAGAAATTTATGAATGTATAAGGTGGTAACATATGTGAATGAATTGATTGAATGATGGAAGGAATGAAGGAAACCCCCAATGGTAACACAATCTGAACTTTCGTAAGAAAAGAACTGGTAAATGGAAAGAAATGAAGAACAATTACAAACAAAATATTAGGAACAATTTATTAGTAAAAAGGTAAAATATTTAGTAAGGCAAGTTTACAGGTAACACCAAACAAATACAATCGTAAGCCAAACAAATGAACAAATTAGTATTTAATTCACTGTAACTTGAGTCTCAATGTCTCCGTGAAGTGAGAGTTTAATGAGTTTAATGATATAAGAAAAGTGTCTAGAGAAATTAAATCCGAAAAATAGTATCCATCTCTTTTTTACAATACGTTTGAAACCCCCGATCCCAAGACTTAACCGTAATGACCAGTTTTTTAATCCGGCCGAGGACTGTCAACTCGGCAGTATTCTTTCAAATTATTTGGGGTATATTGTAGGTCGGTACAACAATAACAACGCTTGAACACCAAGCACGACGAGTAATCTTAATTACCTAAGCTAATTGACTAATTGAACAGGGTTTCACACGTGATATGAAAAATAAATTTTAGTATTGCAAGTAAAAGTTTTTACAAAAATATATAAATTTCAATGAATTACCTTCTTTCTAAAACTGGTAATTAAGAGGGGTTTCCTAAAAGCAATCCCACAATGGATCACGAGTAAACGAAAAACAACAGTGGTTGTAAGGAACTCAAAAAAAAAAAAACAAGTAAGAAAGGGCTAAGTTCGGGTCCGAACATTTTACACTCTCGTAATGTGCAAGGATTACGCGGGGATATACTTTCAGATGCTGGCACAACTTTATATTAAAAAATGTTGCGGAAGAATTCAACATTCATTATTCGACGAAATTGTCAATGGATTGCAATCATATTTGGTATCTTATTAACTCATATTACAGGTCATAGACACATGTACTTTCTTTGCTATGTTTTGCTTCGTGTCAGAGATATTTATATTAAAATCTATCAAATTAGCTCAAAAATGATATATGCGCTATAAAGTCAACCAAAGTGGTTTAATAAATATATTAGATAAATGAGGAAAAAGTCAACCAGAGAAAAGGAAATCATTATATTAGGAATAAGCGGCTTAGACCACGGTCTAGACCGATTTCTTTCATACTTAGCGCGAAATCACATTGTGTTTAAGAAAACATATCCACTTAATTTCACCTCATCTTAATTTCACTAATATCACACATATTGACCAACATAAACGGTTTAAAGTCAGATGGAAAATCGGAAATTCTTATATCGGGCATTTTGGGATAGAGGAAGATCTTCACTGATCGCATCAACTCTTTTCATTTTTCAAGTATATTAGGGAACATGTTTTCACCAAGTTTTGTGAAGGTAACTCACACAGTGACCGACATATTCGGCATAAAGTCCGCTAGAATAGCGAAAATCATTATATGTAGTATATGGGAGCTGGGATAAGTCGTAGACCGATTTCACACATTTTCGGCAGTACACTATGGTATATCCAATATTACACGTTCACTTAATTTTGCTAAGATATCTTACATATTGACCGAAATATATGGTATAAAGTGTACTCAGAGGTTGTCTCAGAGGTAAAATCAATAAATTAGGTATATGGGGGAATATATTATATATGGAGGAAGTGCTTACCCGATTTTATTCTCTTTAAACACATGGACACACTGTTATCACAAAGAGGCGCTCTCTAAATTTCAAAGAGATAACTCATATATTGACCGTTATATATGGTATAAAGTCTACAGGAAGGTTGAAAACCCTTATATTAGGTATATGGGGACTATGGGAAGTATTTACCCGATATTCCCCATTTTTGACACAAGAGCACATTATTATCATACACAGATAATACTCCAATTTCATTACGATATGTTACATATTTACCGTTATATACGGTATAAAGTCTACCGGAAGGTTGAAAATCTGTATATTAGGTGTATGGCCAATAGGGGAAGTATTTATCCTATTTTACCCATTTTTGATACCAGATCACGCTCTTATCATAGAAAGATAATCCTCCAATTTCATTACAATATCTTATAGATTTAACGATATTTTCGGTAAAAAGTCAGATAGAGGCACTGAGGCACATACCTCTAATATTGGGTATCTTGTGGCATGAACAGCCATAATCCGATTTTTTCTATTTCTACGCGTAAGATGGCATATCTTGAAGGCGCTATTTGTACAAAGTTTGATTTTCATATCTTAATTGCTGCTCGATTTATCTACTTTAAAGTGAAAGGATCAGATGAAACTTAAAACTGTGTTATATGAGAAGTTGGCGTGGTTTTTATCCGATTTCGTCCATTTTCACAACGTGACATAATAATGCAGATATAATGACACATAGCTAATTGAAATCGGTTAGGGGGTTCTTGAGATATGGGATTTCTCCTAAAACTGGCCTTGCCACGCCCATCAGCAAAATTTTACACGGATTCCTAAGCAACCCTTACGTACCATATTTGCTGTAAGAGCCTATGTCTCTAACGTGTTCCTTCAGCGAGCTAACGCACTTTTAGTATTTTTCAACATAAAGTTTGTATGGGTGGGCGTGGTTATAATCCGATTTTACTAATTTTTTCAGTATATGAGGGATACTAGAACTTAGTCGAAGAAAGTTTGATTCAAATAGCTTTAACGGTTTCTGAGATATATATATTAAACCTATTGGGGGGCGGGGTCATACCCATTTTTACAAAAATTTTTTGCCCATGGATGTCCCACCCTACTAGGATCCTCTATACCAAATAACACGTTTATATCTTAATTTGCTGCTTAGTTATAGCACTTTATCTGTTTTCCATTAATGGCAATTTGTGGGCGTGGCAGATGTCCAATTACGCCCATCTGCAATACCAACCGTCTTACGATTACAAAGAACACGTGTACTAAGTTTCATCAAAATATCTTAACTTTTACTCAAGTTTCGCTTGCACGGACGGGCGGACGGACAGCCTCTCGAATTTCAACTCGTCTTTTCATCCTGATCATTTATATATATGTCTATATCTAACTCGTTTAGTTCTAGGTGTTACAAACAACCGTTACGTGAACAAAACTAATATACTCTGTAGCAACATATTGCGAGAGTATAATAATAAAATTTTTAAAGTAAAAGTTATATAAATGGAAGCATTCAGAGGGGCATCGATAAATAATTCCTTAAAATGCTCGAGTCAGTTTCAAAAATTTAAAGTAATTTGTAATTCAGCGGTTTTACTACAATTTTATAACGGATGATAGATACACATATATAATATACACAGATATCTATGTCTATTTGTACACGTGTAAAAAATATTAAAATATATAAAAAATATAATATAATATAATATAATATAAAAATATATAATATAAAAATATAAATAAATATCAAAATATATAATATAAAAATATATAAAAAAAAATATTAAATAATTTTGATCCCAAAAATATTTGGTGAATGGCACTTAACATATGTTTTCAGAGCTGTTAGTTTATTTAAAAAAAAATGTAATTAGTTATAAAAGGTGGCAATGTCTTTAAGTAACTTTGGCCGACCCAAATGAAGAGTATACCGATTTTTACTACGATAATATTATACTACTCCTACCTTAGCTTAAGTGCACATAAGCTACTTTAACATATTGCCATGGATATTTCTTTTCGCTCTCAGCAAAGAAAATATAATAAAGAGCGAGCTTGCGCACATTTCATGTATAAACTATTCTACAGCCCCAACCCCAATGTCAAGAAGAAGAACTACAATAACAATAAAAATGCCAACACCTCACTCAACATCTGATGAAATTTGGTATTGTGACGTTTGTACTCATATTGATCTTCAAAGAGAAATTCATATACATACATACATTCATACACCCAAGCCATAAGTTCGAGGAAGTATTTCTGCATATATGTATGTGAGTGTCGCGAATATGTGGCGTGAAATTTAGCACAATTCGCATGTTTCACTGATTATTTAGTTTTACATATCTTATACGTGGTGTGTTCAAAAAAAAACGGGAATTAAATATTTTTTTGAAAAACTATTTATTCATTCGTCTACATTAATGCTGTCGCCTTCAAAATAGTTTCCATTCCATATTATGCACTTATGCCAGCGCTTCTTCCAATCGTCAAAACACTTCCCAAACCCGATTTTTGGGATAGCCTTTTGCTCTTTCAGCGATGCGCTTTTAATGTCATCTATAGTTGTAAAACGACGGCCCTTTAAGGTTCTCTTTATCTGTGGGAATAGGAGAATGATAAAAGTCACACGGAAACATGCCTGGCGAATATGGTGGCTGGGGCATCGTTACACTATTGTTTTTGGTTAAGAATTCACGAACAAGCAACGAAGTGTGAGCAGAATTGAGCAAAAGCCATGAATTGCATTTCCACACATCCAGGCGTTTTTTTCGGATTGCTTTACGCAAACGCGGTTGAACTTGTAGGTATTCTAGAATTCATAATGGACTATGCCATTCAAGTCGAAGAACATAGTCGAAGAACATTCCCGTTATTTTTTGAACACACCACGTATATGTATTGTATATAGATTACAATAATATTAAAATCATTTTATTTATGTAGTTTCTTTTGATTTCATTTTCATTTTTTCTTGATTTTATATTGCACTTAGTTTTATTATAAATTTTTTATACTCTCGTAACATGCTGTAACGGAGTATAATAGTTTTGTTCACCTAACGGTTGTCTGTAAGACATAGATATAGAGGTATAGATATAGAGTTACATATATATAAACGAGCAGGATGAAGAAACGAGTTGAATTCCGCGTGACTATATCCTAGTAGGACGGGCCCCGCCCCCCAATAAGTTTAATGTACATATCTCACAAACCACTATGGGTATATCAATAAAACTTGCTCAGAACAAGTTTTTCTAGCACGTCCTTATATACTGAGAAAATAAGTCCAATCGGATAATAACCACAGCCACCTTTCATACAAAGGTTATGTTGAAGAATACTAAAGGTGCGTTAACTAGCTGAAGAAACCTGTCAGAAACATTAAATCTTGCAGTAAATATGGTGCGGAAGGGTTGCATAGGAATCCGTGTAAAATTTGGACAATGAGGAGGCACCGCCCACTTTTCGGTTAAAACCCATATCTCAAGGATATAGTGATTTACGACTTGCCAGCTGACTTTACACCTTTTATGTTGGTAATATATGTGATATTTACTGAAATTTAATTGATATGTTTTATTTAAACATAATGTGTTTTCGCACTAAATATGAATCAAATCGGTCTAGACTGTGGTCTAAGTCCCTTATTCCTAATATAATGATTTCCGTTTCTATGGCTGACTTTTTCTCATATATCGTATATATCATTTAAGTTTATTTGGTAGATTTTAATATAAATATCTCGGACACGAAGCAAAATATAGTAATGAAAGTACTTGAGTCTATGACCTTTAATATAAGTTAATAAGATAACAAATATGAGTGTAATCCATTCAGGTGTTTATGCAACATTTCTTAATACAAAGTTTTGCCAGCTTCTGAAAGCACCAAAGTTACACCCGATCCTATTAACCCGAACGTTATTTGGTTTGCTTTACTTTCTTTTGTTTTTTCTCAATTGTACTTTATTCATGTCATTGTTTATTTCAGTTTCATTACTTTTTACATTTTTCTTAACCCCTTATCAATTTTCACTAAAATCCAGATGTTAAATGAAATGCAGTGGCTGATGCAAGTACTTTGCATAATTGATTGAAAATACAAATGTAAAGATTTGATGCATTTAATATGGCGATTATACAGTGGCGGACAAAAGTCTACATACACCGCTTGTATTTGTTGTGTAGAAAGTACAATCACTCTTCTGAAAAATGTAGGTATACAGTTTTATTTTAAATCCTTTTTTAATGACATATACTAAAAAAAATCCATTACCTTACTTAATATAAAAAGGTTATGGTGGAAAAACCCAAAAACGTCCTTGACAAAAGTCTACATACAAGACCGGTTTCTTAGCAGGTAGATCGATATTCTGTGTTGCTATAAGGATAAAGTACCGTTTTTTTCACATTTTTTTCCTTTATTATGTAGTCTGATTTGCTAGTATTTAATTTAGTTGTGGTTTAATCACTTAAGCATCAACAATGGCTCCTCGAAAAGAAATTTCTATTGACGTAAGAAACCTTGTTATACAGCACAGAAATGAGAACAAATCTTATGGCGAAATTTCAAAAATTTTAAATTTAAGTCGTCCAACAGTACAGACCATAGTAAAAAACTATGAAAAAAATGGCTCCACCGAAAATAAGCTGCGAGTTGGCCGCCCGAAGAAACTGTCTCGAAGAGACATCAGCTTGATTCTCAAAGAAGTGAACGATAATCCCAAAGTAACTGCTCCAAAATTAGCCGAAAACATAGCAAGCTCATCAAATAAGTCTGTCCATCCAAGAACAATTCGAAGAGCTCTGAACAATAACGGCTTCCACAGTAGAACACCTCGTAAAAAGACTCTTATTTCTGAAAAGAATCGTAAACTTCGCTTAGAGTTCGCCAAAGCACATTTGGACAAGGGAATGGATTTTTGGCAAAAAGTTTTGTTTACAGACGAATCGAAGTTTAATATATTCGGCAGCGATGGAAGGGCAAAAGTTTGGAGAAAACAAAACACTGCACTAAATCCGAAAAATATAGTACCAACAGTAAAGCATGGTGGCGGCAACGTAATGGTTTGGGGAGTTGTTGCGGCATCTGGAGTTGGAAAGCTTGCTTTTATTGAGGGTAATATGGATCGGTTTAAATACAAGGCATTATTGGAAGCTAATCTGAAGCCTTCGGTGGATAGTTTGGAGCTTGGTGCAGGCTGGATCTTTCAACAGGATAACGATCCAAAGCACACGGCCCATATTGTCAAGGATTGGTTGCTTTATCACGCTCCAAAGCAACTACACACACCACCTCAAAGTCCAGATTTGAATGTTATTGAACATGTCTGGGAAATTTTAGAAAGAAAAATTAGAAAAAATCAGATTTCCAGCTCTGCAATACTCAAAGAACGCATTACTGAAGCTTGGAACAGTATTACTTCAGCAGAATTGACAAATTTAGTAGCTTCGATGCCACGACGGCTTCAGGCTGTTATTGATGCAAACGGTGGACCAACTAAATACTAAAAAATCAGGTTACCTAATGTTAACCACAAAGTTTTCGCTCTAAGATAAGTTATGTATGTACTGTATGTAGACTTTTGTCAATCCTGAATTAACGTTTTTTTGTCATAGCTTTACTATTTTATGTTAAAAAATCGATTTTTTTTGTTTTTCATGGTAAGGAAATATATTTGAAATAAACTGTATCATTAAATTTTCCAATAAACTTTTTTACATTAAATCCAACGGAAATAGGGGGTGTATGTAGACTTTTGTCCGCCACTGTATATCAATTATTTCGATGTCTATACAATTTTTTGAGTAACAAATCTGCTTTTTTCAATTTTTTATATTGTATTATATTAAATTGTATTATTGGTATAGACTAAAATAAAATATGTATTTATTTTAGAAATGATAATATCATGTGCACAACATTAGTGTAAGCCACTGTATATGTATCTTGTATGTATTCATTTCTTTTTAGATTCCATTGCATTTGATTGAAATTTGGCGTACATTGAAATAAGCCTCGAGCAAGCAACGGCAGTGACAGCAGCCATAATGCTGCCGCAGAGATGCAGCAATAACATCAACAATTACAACGGCAACAGTAGGCACTGCACACTGCGCAATATGGTACATACATACACACTTACAATAAGGCATATACATGCGTAATAAAGTGATTTGAAAAGTGAAAATAAGCACAACAACACAATGCGTTCAAATGGCATTTTTACAGCGTGCTTCTTTTCGCATACGCTTCCACTATTGTTTTTCATTACATTTTTGCTAACACTTGATGGTGAGACGAATAACTGTTGACACCCATTAGGAAATTAAGTTGAATTATTTAACCAAACGCGATTGCTTTGCACCGCGTAGAAAAGGAAAAGTCGTTACATATATTTGTTTTTATTGTTATTACAAATTGTGCCACTATCCGCCAATAGAATATGAATGAGGTTTCACTACAAAGCACGCCTAATTGACCTTGAACCGAAACATTAACTTGAACTTACTAACCAAAGAGTCGTAATAATATTTTAAAATGTTGTAATATTATTTAAATTTAAAATGCACAAGTATGTATGTATCTCTTTATATATGTTTAAGTATTTATTATTTGTTAAATTTTTCTTGGGTTGCCACCGAAAAAAATTGTAATACTTGTGATTGCTGCAAAATAAATATATTATATAACATAACAGTTTCCAAAGACTTTTGCAGTCAGTGCTTTGTAAATATAAGTGGAATAATTATAAAAAAAAAATAGTTTTGTTCAATAATTTGTTATGGAGGTATATATTCATCCGATATAGTATATAGTAAACATTCATAATATTTTGTGGTACTCTCTGATGGTTCACTCAATAAGTCAGATTATGTACTCCCGAGTGTATGAAAGATACTATGAGTGAATAGGGCACTGTCCTAATTTACACCGATGGATACAAAATTAACAGCTGCGTGATCACACTTACTTTTCGTCTACTACATTTACACACATTTACCAACTGGTATTGAACTGTTTGGCCGAACAATTTGACATCTTTTTAGCATAGAGTGTTTTTTAGGAGTATCCTACAGGAGAATTTTCTAGAGGGATAGCTGTCAAAAATCTGTCAACTAAACCCATATGTATGAAGTTTATATTAAGTATAATTTAGCTAATTACTGTACAAAAAACTTACACCAGAACACCAATTAAAATTCGATGAAGTTTTTCTTCCAAAACTCCCGTCCCCTGCGGCAAATTTACATTTATATTTATTGTTAAAGAATAAATCGGCCCATTTGTGACAAAACAAGATTTAATAAGAAAATATATACAGACTTTGACCTTAAGTCCCACAGCTTGGGCGTAAATACTAGAGCTGTTAATATAAATTAATGTTCACGTTTAAAAATACGAAATAGAAATTCGAATGTTTCTTAGAAATAAGAAACATTTCCTTTGGGAATACTTTTAACCTAAGCAGCGTGCAAAGTTTTATTTATATTTTTGGTAATTTTATTATTTTTAAATTTTAATTGGAATATATGAAAGCATTTTTAAAATTGCGTTACTACATCTGCCCCTCATGTCATCTCTTCTTGTCTAATGCATTTACACGTGATAATTGATATTAAATCAAGTTACTGGCATTCAATTTAAATAGAACGCGCACGACCACGCAGCTCTGTATAGCGACTTTTTGGTTTGCAAAATGCATTAAACAAGAATGCAGCACAAACGCAACACTTAACAACGATATGGCTGCTGCAACATCCAACCAATTATTAAATTTTGCATAAGAATGAAAAAAAAATTAAAAAAAAAAAAAACCAGAATTAGTAACAGCAACAATAAAACTGTTGAATATGAATGAATCACGCTGACAAAAATGCCTGGACACTTAATCAGTTTTACATATGAATCGCACATGCAAAGTGTACTGACATATATCGAAACTGCAGACAAATCGACCCGAATATAAAAAAAAATATGCAGACTTATTGCTTACATATTTACAGTTACTAGTTGGAGCAGCAGCAGCATGTGATTGTGCATGCATATATTTTTGACCGCACATATTTATAAATGCATATACATAGGTACGTGCATTCTTATGTATACGCTTTATTCGTAGTTATTTATATACTACCACGACTGTACACGTATGTATTTGAAAGAGTAAATATGTATTTAAGTACTTACAATCCAAATGTTTCTTCTTGGGCCCGATGCACTCCTCTGTGGTGGCCTTGCACACTGACTTAGCTAGGCCTTGACCGGCCAAACTATGCCGCGCTGCCAATAGCCGATCGTTGATAGTCTGCCCTGCCATAGTCATGATGCTGCCGCTTTTTAATTTGCTGTATGCTTTTTTGGTGCTATCTTAGCAGATGTTCAAAGCTGATGTTGGATTCGAAGTTACTGCTGGAATCGTTGTGGTGCTTGTGATCACTGGTTGACAACTATTATTACTGTTAGTTCAAAGATCCGTTCTTTATTTTTTTACAATTTTTATTTATCACGATTCGGCTTATATGAGTATATTTAAATGTTCTTATGTATGTTTTCTGGTGAGTATGGGAAGTGAATTAAATTGAGCTTAAATGGTTTGATTTATTTTGAGTTTCAATCTATTGAGTGACAATTGATCTTTTTATTTATGCACGAGTAATAAGTAAATATGTAGTTATGGGATTGAAAAAATTTAAGTTATTCTAGTTTATATAAATAGGTTTAAATATTTTGAAAATGTTATATTTTCACTTAATAATTTGTAATATAGAAATAATCGCATCAAATATGTTTGCAATATATATATATGTATATATATATATATATATATATATATATATGTAATTATTTGTTTATATTATTATTTATATTTTTATTATATTTATTATATATAATTATTGTTTATTTTGTTTAATATATTTCAAAAATTTAGAGGCAAAACAACTCTGTGTCGTATTAGATGAATTTTTTTTTTTTTTTGGTAAATTTTGTGTAAATCAGTAAATATTTTGCAAACACGTTATAGCACTTTTTAGGTATTCAACTCATTTCTGTTTCATTTTATTTTTTTATTTTTTAATTTATAACAAAGATTGCATTTTTTCGGTTTTAAGAAACATATTCGAGTGCTTACATACAATTTGTAAGAACTCAATATAAAATACCAAGTTGTTAAAATTTTAATGAGTTAGTTTTTTTAATTCAACCCGATTCCGGCACTTACACTACATTCGCTGGTTGCTACCAGCAATATTTGATTTGAGGGGGCGTAAAAATATGTATATGTTATGGACGTAAATAATTTAAAAACATTTTAATATATTCTTGTCTGTATGGTACCTTTTATATGAAAGAGCAGAGTATTAAATATGTTAAAGGGGGCGTTGTAGCGCCTAAATATAAATTACACGTTCATCATTGAATTTAAAATTTACTTAAAAAGCGATATGGAACTCTATTTTAGTTTGCGTAACATAAGAGAAATTTATCTTCCTACATATGTATGTATAATAAAAATGTTTTTAAAAAAAAAGATATGGTTTTACACATTTTAATTATATGTATGTCTGTCTTACATCAACATATAAGATATTAAGTATTGACGCCATCCAAAAATTGCAACAGTTACTGTATGAAAAACGTGCAGAAAATAAAAACCATTTGTTTCTTAAATGAACCTGTCGCTCAAGGCAGAAATTTCAACCTTAATTTTTGTTTACATCATAAATAATGTACTACTGTGTATAATTGTGATAGCAAGAATTGACGATAAAATGAACGAAAAACTGTGAGGCACTTATTCTAATTGATCCGAACAGCTTTCCAAATGTAAGCCAACCCATTACGAAAGCAATAAGTGCTGGGAGCAAATAGAGCGCCAGACGGACTGACGACCAGCAAAAGAACAAAAACTCCTATACGGTCAGTACAAAGTGTAGTTCATCCCTGAATAGAAACAGAAAATAAAATCTTCTTTTCTGACTGAAATTCGTGCAATCGCATACTCAGCTACTGACTTAACTACTTTCCCAAATGAGTAGGTCCCTCCTTCCAAAATTGTTAAAATTTACCACCCTCAATATCATCTTGGAGAACACTTTCACAATGACTTTACTATAAGGCGCAGTTCAAAGCGCTACGCTGACGTTGTTGAAAGCGTAAAACTTGACACCGACGTTAGCAGTGGCGTCATAAAAATCAATGCCTGCCAGCTGCACCTGTACGTAGTTGGCAATTTCCAAACGATAACTACAAATGTAGCATATTTTTAACTTTTTAAAGAATGGTGATAATTAATAGACCGTTGCACACAAACTGCCAACAGGGCAGAGTATCTATTATTGCAGAACATATTTAAACAAAGTAGTACCATATATTGTACCCAGTAGATGTAGAGCTTTTGATTGGCCACAATTCGATGTAGCCACAGCCACGTAAAACACGCACTTGTCTGTTCTTTAGACCTCTTTTGTTACCAGCGAAATTGAAGCACCGAAAACTCAAACGACCTAAAGCCATTAAATTATTATTCTTCAATTTTTATTTGCACAACAATTTTCTTGTCACTACATTCATATTTGTCGATATTCATATATATATTTTTTCAACGTCGTTTCTACATTCTTTCTTTTACTGATTGTTAATCCACATTGGCACTCACTTTTTTATCTTTTCCAACCAACTGCTTTCGGCGTTTGCACAGCACTTTAAATTGCTTTTTTTGCACCAACTAACTTTTTGCACTCAATTCATGTAATATTTTCTTTTGGAATTTCTATTTTGCTTGCAGATTTGAATGCAATCAAAGTTTATTCTTCACAATTCTGCGTAAGTTTAAATTTTACTCTTTCGATTTTTCCAATCTGAGTCTCAACACCACTCTGTTTTTCCTTTAGCCGTGTATGTGTGATTCGTGTCAATCTTTTGGGAGAGAAAAACTTTCTGGTCGTCGATTTCGATTCCTCTACTTTTGCTGCTGCTGCCACTTCCAATTGGATTCTGCTTTACTTGACATTTTTACCTCTTGGTATTGCCACCCGACTTTTCTCAGTTACAGGAATTTAATTTTTTTATAAATAAATTCTCTTTAGCATCACGATTAATTTAAGTAATGGTAAACGTTTAAAAAAACACAACACAAATATTTTTTGTCTCATTGAGAGTTGTTACATATGTATACAATGTTTTGAACATGACAATTATTAAATCAAAATAGAAAAAACCTAAAACTCTGACAACCAGCTGTGTTTTTGTTGAAATTGATAAGAATTCAAATATGAGTTGTCAAAATGGGCTCACGAATTCGCAGCGCTATCTGTGAGAAAGTAAATAATTTTATCAAAAATAACAATATTCTTGAAACAGTCATAAAAACATAATGTTGAATATTGTCTGATAATAATTTTTTGTTTTAGATTTCACAGGTATCACAAATTGCTCACAATGTATACCACGAATTGGAAGTACCGACAAAACGTTCAGCAATATTGCATTGGACCCCACCACCCGGCAACATAAGCAATGATTTACTTCAACTAGTACTAAACTTGCAATATGACAAATCCCTTATAAAAACAGTGAACTTATTACCAGCTAGTGGTAAAGTTCCAGCCCGTGTAGAATTTCAGCTCCAAATGCAATCATTTGCAGAGTCATTGCTACAGGAAAATGACGCACCTACGCCACAATTAGAATCTCATGTGGTATTCGATTTTAGTTCTCCCAACATAGCTAAACCGTTCCATGTCGGTCACTTGCGTTCCACAATCATCGGAAATGTACTTTCTAATTTGCACAAGCATTTAGGTTACCGTGTAACACGCATCAACTATATTGGCGATTGGGGCACCCAGTTTGGTATGCTACATGTCGGTGTTCAAATGCTTGGCATTACCCTTGAGCAGATACGTGCCAAACCAATTGAAACACTATATTCCGCGTATGTGGCTGCCAACACTGCTGCTAAAACAGATGCTAGTATTACGGAGAAAGCACGAGAATGCTTCACAAAGCTGGAAACTGGAACCGATACTAAATTGGCGCGGCAGTGGCAAGAATATCGTAAATACACTGTGACTGAATTAGAACAAGTGTATGAACGGTTGGGAGTACAATTCGATCAATATGACTGGGAATCACAGTACTCGCAGCGACAAATCGGCGATGTTCTGGAGCGCTTGCATCAACACTCGCTTTTGCTAGACGAAAGTGATGGAAGAAAAGTAGTGGAAGTGGATGGAAGACGTGTACCGGTAGTGAAAAGTGACGGCTCCAGTTTATATTTAACTCGCGATATAGCAGCTGTGCTAGATCGGTTTAGGCGTTATAACTTTGAACGAATGTACTATGTAGTGGAAAATGGACAAACGGATCACTTTAATGCGCTTTTCAAAACTACAGCCGCACTGACAACCGACATACTATTAGAGCGGATGGTGCATGTAAAATTCGGTCGAATACACGGCATGAGCACACGTAGTGGCAAAGTAGTGTTCTTGCGTGACGTACTAGATGAAGCGCGAGGCTTAATGCTGGAAAAGCAGTTACAGAGTGACAGTAAGTTCAAAGTATACCCACCTTGTTAAACTAAGTTCTGCTACTTTTCATTGGATCTTTAATTTACCTATTGGCAGCAACCAAAGTGGAATTATCCAGTTCATCCAGTGATTATAAAACTATTGCCGATGTATTGGGCGTTTCAGCGGTAATCACAAATGATCTGAAACAACGTCGACAACGTGACTACGACTTTGATTGGAAAAAAGCATTGCAAATGAATGGGGACACGGGAATCAAACTGCAGTACACACATTGTCGACTCCATAGCTTGTTACAGAAATTAAAACATGTGGATACGACCAACTGTAAAATAGATGCAACACAGTTGTCAGAGCCTGAAGCGCAAAACCTATTGCATGAAATAGCGCGATTTGATCAAGCTGTATGGATGTCGAAGCAACAACTCGAAGCGTGTGTACTAGTGAACCACTTATTCACACTATGGTAAAAATTGTACTTTTGGAAAATATTTATAATATTTAGTGTCGAATATATTTCATTTTACCAATTTTACCAATTTCAGCAACTCAACTAGTCGAGCTTTGAAGCGCTTGAATGTAAAAAATGAGGAATGCCTTAGCAAACAACAAAATCGTTTGGTCCTATTCAACGCCGCTAAACGTAATCTAAAAACGGGCATGCGTATACTAGGGTTACGTCCACTGGAACAAATGTAGTTTTCGTTAAGCTTTGAAAAATAATACTTTTTTGTGTGTACATACATATGGTTAATTTTTATTGTACAGAAAATTTGTTACAAATGTACTTTCCAATATAGATTTTATTTAACATAACATAATTGTATAATACACTTAACTTGTGAAGTTAACTTCGCTTAATCGCGAAGCTCTAACGCTTCTTCCATGTGTATTTGCGACGCGCACCTTCTTGTCCATACTTCTTTCGTTCACGACGGCGATAGTCACGCTGCAACAGACCGGCTGCCAAAAAAAGAATTGTAAAGTATTTGTTAAAGTAGATTCAATTTCAGTACGAACTAATAAAATAAATATATACATCAATTGATTACATACCTAAACGCATCGACTCCACCATTTCCTGATCCACGAAACTGCGCAAACTCATTGCTATGCCCCAACGAATGGCACCCGCTTGTCCAGAAGGCCCACCGCCCTCCACGTTGACCTCGACATCAACTTTTCCAAGCATTTCGACGAAAATAAGCGGATAAAGAACCTGTAAAAGAGATCATATACCATTTATTATGTTTTCTTTAAGAAAATTATTTTCCTCATTTCCCAATTGCTCAAAGCAACTTAATAGTTGCAGTTAAATACCAAATCTAATAGTAAACTTTGTAACCAAAATTTCTATCCAATGGATATAAAGCTGTATAGAATTTTAGAGAGAGTTAAGTGTAACCTACAAATATGGTAAAAATTTTTGTCATATTTTTTATACTCTCTCAATTTCGAAGGGTCAAAGGCGGGTAAGTACTTTCATGAGTTGGCAAAGCTTTTTATTAAACATTTGCACATTATCATTAGGAAATGATTTTCTTTGAATTAGAATAACATATCACACATATTGACCGATATTTTCTGTAAAAAGCCAATCATAGACACTGAGGCCCACATATTCGGTTACGGTCTGACTTCGAAAATTTTTAGTCATGAGAATAACTTGAACGCCCTATATTTTCAAAGTTTTATACCGATATCTTCATTGGCGCTTGATTTATATTCTCTAAAGTGAAAGAATGAGAGGAAATTTAAAATTGTTATATATGGGAAGTAGTAGTGGTCGTACTCCGATATCTCCTATCTTTACAATGTTCACACCAAATGTAGCTGAAATTTGTTGAGTAGTTCCTGAGATAGAGGATTTCACCTTAAGGTAGGCGGTGCCACGCCGTTTGTCCAATTTTAATATCGATTCCTGTGAAATTTAATGCTTCTGGCATATTTATTTAGTGAATTAAATGTTGACTACTTTTAGTAGTTCTCAATATAACCGTTATATGGGGAGTGGGCGTGGTTATCATCTAACTTCACTCATCTTCTCACTGTCTGAGGAGGGGCCGAAGGGATTTGTCCTCAGCAAATTTGGTTGATATAACTTTAGTGGTTTGTGAGATATGTACATTAAACATATTTGGTGACTTTTTAAAAATGTTCAACCCAACATTGTATTTGCATCCTTTTATTACAATGTGAAAATAGGCGAAATAGGAATAAAACAACATCTACTTCCCATATATCACAATTTTACATTCCATATGACTATTTCACCTTACAGTATATAAATGATATACAAATAAAGATGTTGGAGCAAAACTTTGGAAATCAGATTATAACTTTTCAAGTTCCCAGATACCGAATATGTGGATCCAGTGCCTATGGTAGACTTTTTAATGAAAATATCGGTCAATGTGCGAGATTGACAGAACATATGAAATTCAGAACAAATCTTTGCCCGAAAATATTGTACACTTGTGTCAAAAATAGCTAAAATCGGGTAAATACGTTCCCTAACTCCCATATACATAATATAAGGATTTTCAAACTTCCGGTTG
This sequence comes from Bactrocera minax, assembly GCA_021498325.1. Taxonomy (NCBI): domain Eukaryota; kingdom Metazoa; phylum Arthropoda; class Insecta; order Diptera; family Tephritidae; genus Bactrocera; species Bactrocera minax. The sequence continues at coordinate 2,485,730 of JAKEEE010000028.1, read as the reverse complement.
ACTTTATACCATATCGGTCAATCTGTGAGATTTCTTAATATTTAATTTCTTCTCTGGTGAACCTTTTCCTAATATACCCAATATATAATATTAAATTTAGCCCTTTTGCTTGAGCTTATATCACATATATCATTTGAGTTAGTTGGGTTGATTTTAGTATAAATATATCGTACACGAAGCCAAATGTAGTAATGGAACTAAGTGGCTCTATGACCTCTAATATAAGTTAGTAAGACACCAAATATAATTATAATCCAATGACAATTCTGTCGGAAATATGCCCTCGGTTTTAACATTTGAAAATTTCGAGAGTGTAAAATTTTCGGTTATAACCGAACTTAGCCCTTCCTTACTTGTTTTTCATTTATAATCTTTGTAATTTGTATAAAAGGCGAACAAGAATGTCAAATAACTTTGGTAGCAAAGCTACCAAATTCAAATATTGCAGGATACATTAGTAGTATATAATAGTAGTAGTCTTTTTATATCAATGATCATTTGAAGACCACTAATGCATTATGGAGCTAACACTATATCAGCCTTTTAAAGGTAGAATTGATTGTACAAGTAAAGGTCTTCCAATTGCTAACTAATAGAATAATTGCTAATAGAATAGAAAAATTCGATTGATGGAATGAAATAATTAATATGTACTAGAGATTATACAAATAAAATAAAAGCACTCTCCCAGCCCAGTTCATTTTGGAACAATGGAAACAAGTCTCACAATGAACAAGAGCAACTACGAAATACCAAACGACTAAAAATATGTACAAGTAACAAAGCACAAACAACAGTTAGACAGTTATTCAAAGTTGCAAACGACCTGCAAATCACCGACAGGTTGCCGCTTTTGCCTAAAGTCGAATTTTTTCATTTACTCGTATGCATGCATACTCATAGTATATATGCACTTATGTTTATACTATATGGGTGTACAACTGTAGACAAAAAGTAGGATGCCAAATGCCAAATAATGAAAAATTCAATTTCATGGCAATGTGAAAATTCGTAATTTCCATAACAATGCAATTTCCTGTGCAAACATTTATATTGTATTTGCTTGTACTTACATATACCTATGTACCATATAAAATGTCAATGCAATTGCACAAGTCGTCAAAAAACATAGTTGCTTCTGTTGTTGTTGTAGCGGCAAAAATATTCCCCAAATATTTTTGAGGAATCATGCCGTGTTAACGTCCCTGGCCGGATAAAAACTCGGGTTCGTTCCGGTTACGTAGACCCGACTGTCGCGGGAATGGATTGCTTCTGTTTGGCCACGCTTAGGAATAAAAAAAAACGGATCAAACAAGTAAGGAAGGGCTAAGTTCGGGTGTAACCGAACATTTTATACTCTCGCAATATGCAAGGATCAAAGGCGGGGAAATACTATCAGGTGCAGGAAAGCTTTATATTAAAAACTTTTGCTAAAGAATTCAACATTCGTTATTCGACGAAACCGTGAAAGAATTACATTCATATTTGGTATCTTAATAACTTATATTGCAGGCCATAGACACACGTACTTTCATTACCATATTTTGCTGTGTGTCCGAGATATATGTATTAAACTCAATAAAATTATCTCAAAAGAGATATATGCGATACAAACTCAAACAAAGTGGCTTAAATAAATATATTAGGTATATGAGGAAAAAGTCAACCAGAGAAACGGAAATCATTATATTGGGAATATGGGGCTTAGACCACGGCCTAGACAGATTTCATTCATATTTATCCCGAAACAACATTATGTTTAAGAAAATAAATCCACTTAATTTCATTAAAATATCATAAATATTGACCAATATAAACGATTTAAAATCAGCTGGAAAGTCGGGAATCATTAAATCGGGTACATTTGGGCTAGTTGAAGGTTTGAACTGACATGCACATGTTTCCAGACAACTTTGTGAAGATATATTCGGCCGATAATGTGACCGATATATTCGGCATAAAGTTTGCTATAACAAGGAAAATCATTATATGTGCTGTACAATATGGGAGCTGGGATAATTCGTAAACCGATTTCACACATTTTCGGCATTAAACTATAATATATCCAATATTCTACGTACATTTAATTTTTCTAAGATATCTTACATATTGACCGATATATACCGTATAAAACCAACCGGATGTTTTGAATTCTTATATTAGGTATATGGGGGACAGGGGGCAGGACAGGGCTATTATTGATCCGATTTAATTCTTGTTTGGGTTTACATACTTTAAAGCAGGAAAAGTTAGTCTGCATACTCTAAATAAAAGCAGGAAAAGTTTGTCTGGGGGCTAAAGGAAGTATTTACCTGATTTTATCCATAATAGGCACACGAACACACTATTATCAGGAAGAGACGCTCTCTGAATTCCACTGATAACTCACATATGGCCCGATATATCCAGTATAAAGCTAACCAGAAGTTCGAATATTTCAATATGGGGTATATGGGCGATAGGGGAAGCATTTACCCGATCTTAACCATTTTTAACACCAGAGCACAATATTATCAGACAAAGATTTATTCTGAATTTCAATAATATATCTCACAGAGTGACCGATGTTTTCGGTATAATGTCAGCCATAGGCACTGAGGTCCATATATTGGGTGTATGCGGGCTTAAAATTTATAATCTGATTTCGACCACTTTTAAGCTTAGGATGGCATATCTTGAAGGCAATAGGTGCCACTCACTATTACCTCGCATATTAATTGATATTTTCACATGAGAGTTTGTACACATAGAAGGCACTATTTGTGAAAAGTTTTATTCCAATATCTTAATTGGTGTTTAATTTATGTATTGTAAAGTGAAAGAATCAAATTAAATTTAAAATTGTGTTATATGAGAAGGCGTGGTTGTTGTCCGATTTTGCCGATTTCTACAATGCAACATAAGGATGCGAATAAGTTATGTACCAAATTGCAAAAGATATAGAGGTTTCTGAGATATGGAAATTCGCTTAAAAGTGGGCGGAGCCACACTCATTGTCCAAATTTTAAACGGATTTCTAAACACTGCTTTCGTACCATCTCTACTGTCAGGTTTAATGTTTCTGATTTGTTTCTTCAACGAGTTAACGCACTTTTAGTGGTTTTCAAAATAACCTTTATACGGGAGGTGGGCGTGGTTATTATCCGATTTCGCTAATTTTTCCACTCTATGAGGAGGCTCAAAGAACTGTTCGGAGCAAGTTTGGTTGATATGGATTTATCGGCTTATCGGATGCAATACCCACTTTTAAAAGGTTTTTTAACCACTGATGAACCTGCGAAATACGATTCTCTGCACCATATTGTTACTTGCGCACTACTCTGAACTTAATTTGTTGCTTAGTTACTTTATAGGTACGTGTACCAAGTTTCATCCAGATATCTAAATTTTTACTCAAATTATCGCTTGCACGCACGGACTGACAGGCAGTCACTCCGAATTTAACCCGTCTCGTCATCCCGATCATTTATATATAACTCTATATATCCATATCGATTAGTTTTAGGTGTTACAAACAACCGATAGGTGAACAAAACTAATATACTCTGTTATAAAATGTTGCGAGAATATAAAAAGAACATAAAATTTCAGATCGCAAATTACGAGCATCTCATAACATAAACTTATTCCCAATTACTTTTGGTTTGGGAGGAAATGCAGAAAATTTAACAGATTTTTGTCGTCATTGAAATAAAGCAAATATCAACAGAAGAGCGATTCAAATTCATTCATTAAAATTCAAATAAAGAAATACATTTACTTCCTAAACTGGCGATAAGTGCGACAAACTATTTACCATGTTTTTACTGTCAAATGATCTTCAGCGTTTAGACAAATTTGTTGCTTTACAGATTCGAAAATTAGCAAAGTTTACTGTTGTAAATGTGAACAATTTTGAGGAGACATTCCACATTCCATAAACAGTTATTTTCTTTTGAAAAGTGCATGTCAAAAGTTTACAATTTTTGTAAAACTGAAGATAGAGCCAACGTTAACGACGAGTTAAAGAAATCACGAATTTTTTGTCCCTATGTCAATATCAATCCCCGAATGCTAAATAATTCAAAAACGATGATACAACGGACCATACAGCTTGTAAAACAATTACTTTATTTGGAGCAAATTTTTCGTAATCGAATTATATCAAGAAAAGTGTCTATCAATTGAGCAACTAAGCCTTTTAAACTGACTCCGTTCAACTACTTTTTGTGAGTGTACGTCAAGTTCCTCATTAGTAATAGTCTCTGCTAGCTATGACTGTCCAGTTGAGAAATATCATTCGGCAAGTTTTTTTGAGATTAGTGCGGCTGTGCTGGAAGAAGTAGAACAAACTTGAACCAGCTTCTTTCAAAAAGATGTAGTTTTGGATACCATATTTCTGTTCAAAAGCCGCCCAAAAGCTAAATTATAATTCATTACTCTGTGGATTATTTGTAATAAAACCTTGAACAATCTTAATCTAATTTTTCTTTCGATTAATTATTATGCTCGAGTTTTACATCCTTGTATCAAGGATCTTGTGAATATAATGAAATATATATAACGAATAATATGAATATAATTAACCAAAATCAATTTACGAATTAAATTCTTAAAGTGTATATATTTTGTGGTCGATTATTGTCATTTACAAACTCGTACACCTATCTACACATATGACATAGAGTTATGTACGTAAATTTTTCCCTTCAAAGGTTATATAACATTTCAAACAATAGAACAGAAAATAGATATAAAAAAAAAACAAAAACAAAAACGAAAATTAAACAACTTCGAGGAAATAAATGTACTCCCACTCTATGTTAAATGCAAGTGTTTGTGAGCAGTAATTATTTTTTGTTTATAGATAATGTTTGTTTTGAATTGGCTAACGACGGCAATTAAATATTACTTATACGTAGCGGGGTGCTGAAAACAAAATGTAATGAAAACGTTTATTTATACACAGTGAAATCTACATTTTTACGAATTCTGACCACACAAGCCAGTATCAACAACCAAGCTTTTGATCCCCGCTTTCTAAAGTTCATCCAGCTGGTGCCAAGTAATCATTATATATACATACACACTGACTCACACTATAAATGGGACACCCCAAAACTATTTGATTTTTTAACTTAAAACACGAATAGTAAGCAAAGTATACTAATTTTTTTAAAAATTCGTACTTATTTAAAATTAGACATATATTTTTTACTGATATGAAGAAAAAGAACCAAAGTTTATGCTATAACAACAGCAAAATGAACACAATTACATTTATTGTGCGTTCAATGCAACTCAAACTTGAAATGGGTCAGTTAACGCGGCGCGCCATAGTACTGTTATTTTGTCTAAACACTAAACTCAAATTGAAAATGCTTTTAGTAGTTTATTAACTGGCAACAGAATAAGATTATCAGCGACTAAAATTGGAAAAATGCCTTGTTCTACAATTGAAGAAAAGAAATTTTTATTAATAATTACGAAAATAATAAATCTTTAAGAGAAATAGGCGAAATTGTAGGCAAAAGAAATCTATTGCATTTAGCATTATTCAGCGCTCTAAAAAATCATACCATAGCATAAACTTTGGTTCCTTTCTTCATGTCAATAAAAAATATATGTCTTATTTAAAATAAAAAGGAATTTTTGAAAAAATTTGCATATCTTGCTTACTATTCATATTTTAAATTAAAAAATCCAATAGTTTAGGGGTGTGTGAGTCAGTGTACATAAACTTTTGTAGCTTTTTGGGACACGAGGGCGATATGAACTACCGCAACGGCCGCTACCTTTAAATTTATCGTTTGAATTTGTCTCCGTTCTCGTCATAATGCTCTACTTACACTCTCCCTATTAGAAAGGGTTATAAATATTTTTCTAGTATATCTTTATATACAGGGTTAACCAAGATACTTTATCATCGTAAAGAATGTTATAGCATCCGTAAGAGAATTGCTTAATTGTTTCCTCATAAACTCAGACCTTGGACTTCCCCTTGTTCACAGTAACTAGGCCTTAATACTCCCCTCATCTTCTTTTTATATTCTTCACACGGCATTACATGTTCTGATTCCTGTCCGATGAAAGAACAATAAGGTGAAGTAATTCATTTGATCCTATGAGTGATTTTGAAACAATATCCATAATAATAATAAAAAACCAATTTTTAACTTCATCAGTCCAGTAATTTTTCCCGACAAGGGATTTTCGACTACCCTGAAATGCAGGTTGTGTAATAATAATATTCCATAGTGTTTAATTCAGCGGTCGTAAATCGTTTCCTTACTTTTTAGTAAAAAGGATTTGAGGCTGACTGACCTATAGTTGACACACTATCCCTGTACCCTGAAATATTGATGTAATTGATCGGCTTTTCCTAAAAGGTAGGAAACTTCCTCATACAAGCAGGGACACCTCATCCAACGTCTTGTACGGCACGGGTTTTAGTGGAAACTGATACCTGTTGTGGCTGTTGTGGTGTAGTTGTAAAAATCCGCACGTTTCGTGTTTAAACTTGTTTAAAGCTCATGTCTTCTAGGAATATTTAAAACTATATAATAAAGTAGTTTTAAAAGTCAAAGGTAAGTCACTTGTGTCATTGTAAACAATCGGAGTCAAAGTTCTCTGCATTTCTTATGAATACCATTTAATAATATTATGCAAATAGCCTTGTTAAACAAGCAATTCTGGTATTAGTTTCAGTCTTCGCACATTTGTATTTGCTACACTCGACTGCGACATAAGAAATTCTCATTGCTATGCCAGCACTTACATATGTATGTAACATTTTATTACAATGCTAAAAATGATAATTGATTTGCATAAGTCTTCAGTGCGTTGTTAGAAGAATGCCGTTTAGCAGCAACGAATCTCTTTATATTCACATACATAAATACATATATTATATATATATACACAGACTCACAATATAAATGGGACACCCCAAAACTATTTAATTTTTTAACTTAAAATATGAATAGTAAGCAAAATATGCTAATTTTTTCAAAAATTTCTTTTCATTTCAAATAAGACATATATTTTTTATTGACATGAAGAAAAAGAACCAACGTTTATGCTATAACAACAACAAAATGAACATAATTACATTTATCGTGCGTTCAATGCAACTCAAACTTGAAATGGGACAGTTTGTAGAGTTAAGAAAAAATTAAGTCTGCGGGAGTTCAATATCTTGTGGATTTTTCTTTCTTATTTAAGACCTCATGGAGACGACGTGGCACACTTTCCACAAGATTTTAGCATACCGAAGCTTCTATTTGGCTCCATTTTTCTTCCACGGCTTTCTTCAACCCTGATTTTGTTTTAATGTTTCTTTTGAACAGTATTTTTTTAAGTTCTGCCCATAAATGCTCTATGGGATTAATTTCGGGGGTTTGAGCTGGCTTACAAAGTTTTAGTTTAAGACCACAGTTTTAGTTCTTAATTGTAAAATTTAAAACAAATTTCGGAAAAACTTATTTCTTCCTATACGGCTATTAAAGCCGTAAATGTAATTGTCTACTAATTTTCTAAACAAAAGGCCGCTATTTATTATTAAAATAGTACAACCCACCATTTGGCAATTGCATTTTATTTGCATAAAAAAAACTTACAAATAGTAACGGTGCTTTCCTTTCATATATTCTTAAATGAAACCAGATAAAACCAACTTAACAAGGGTGGGCAACTAAGTTAAGTAAATAGTAAATAGAAAATAACGATAAATGACATTTAAAACGACGAAAAATTGCTTTGTCGCCACAATAATCAATCAACCAGAACAATACAATGATGTACTATATTGCGAGTAGTTCATAGGCAATAAAAATAACATTCAAATAATTGCTACAAAAGTAGTAGAAAGTAGAATATAGGAAATGTTCTAAAATACAAAGTGTTGTTATTACTCTCGCAACATGTTGCTACAGAGTATCTTAGTTTTCTTCACCAAACGGTTTTTTGTAACACCTAGCACTAAACGAGTTAGATATAGACATATATATATATAAATGATCAGAATGAAAAGATGAGTTGAAATCCGAGTGACTGTCTGTCTGTCCGTCCGTTCGTCCATGCAATCGATAACTTGAGTAAAAATTAAGATATTTTAATGAAACTTGGTACACATGTTCCTTGTCACCGTAAGACGGTTGGTATTGCAGACGGGCGTAATTGGACATCTGCCACGCCCACAAAATTCCATTAACCGAAAACAGATAAAGTGCTCTAACTAAGCAGCAAATTAAGATATAAACGTGTTATTTGGTACAGAGGATCCTAGTAGGGGGGAGCATCTGTAGGCAAAAATTCTGGTAGAAGTGGGCATGGCCTCACCCCCCAATAGGTTTAATATATATATCTCGGAAACCGTTAAAGCTATATCAATCTACCTTGCTCCGAGTAAGTTTTTCTAGCATCTCCTCATATACTGAGAAGCAGTATAATAACCACGAACACCTACCATACAAAAGTTTTGTTGAAAACTACTAAAAGTGCGTTAACTCGTCGAAGGCACACATCAGAGACGTTGAATTTTGCAGCAAATATAATACGGAAGGGTTGCATAAGAATCCGTGTAAAGTTTTGGTGATGGGCGTGGCACCGCCCACTTTTGGGGAAATCCCATCCCTCCAATCAAGAACCCCCTAACCGATGTCAACAAAATTTGGTATGGGTGAATATATTTGCATTTTTATGTCACGTTGTGAAAACGGACGAAATCGGATAAAAACCACGCCTACTTCTCATATAACACAGTTTTAAGTTTCATCTAATACTTTCGCTTTAAGGTAGATACATCGAACATCAGTACCTCTATCTGACTATCTGAGATTTATTTGATCGGTAAATCTGTAAGATATTGTAATGAAATTGGAGGATTATCTTTCCATGATAATAGTGTGCTCTGCTATCAAAAATGGCGAAAATCGGGTAAATACTTCCCCTAGCTCCCATATACTTAATATACGGATTTTCAGCCTTCTGGTAGACTTTACACCATATGTTTCGGTTAATATATAAAATATCTTAGCGAAGTTAGGTGAACGTGTAATATTGGAGATACCATAGTTTAATGCCGAAAATTTGTGAAATCGGTTTACGAATTATCCTAGCTCCCATATACTACATTATATGTAATTTATGTTTTTTTAATGTAAATTTTGCGTAGAAACGTATTCCCTAATATACTCGAGTAATGAAAAAAGTTAGTGTATCGCTGCAGACCTTCCCCAGGCCCAAATATGTCCGATATAGGAATTCCCGACTTTCCAGCTGACTTTAAACCATTTATGTTGGTCAATATGAGTGAAATTTTAATGAAATTAAGTGGATATGTCTTCTTAAGCGTAATGTGGTTTCGCGCTAAATATAAATGAAATCGGTCTAGACCGCGGCCTTAGCCCCTTATTCCTAATATAATGATTTCCGTTTCTATGGCTGACTTTTTCCTCATATATTTAATATATTTAATTAAGCCACTTTGGTATATTGCATATATCATTTGAGTTTGTTTGGTAGATTTTAATATAAATATCTCGGACACGAAGCAAAATATTGTAATGAAAGTACTTGAGTCTATGACCTTTAATATAAGTTAATAAGATAACAAACATGATTGCAATCCATTCACGGTTCGTGGCATAATGAATGTTCAATTCTTAGACAACATTTTTTAATATAAAGTTATGCCAGCGCCTGAAAGAATTTCCCCTCCTTTGTCCCTTGATCAGTTCGGAAATTAAATGAAACTTGCGGAAGTAATTTTACTTTATATGAAAAGTGTTGTTAAACGATTTAATGTTTCTACGTCCTTATCGTAAGCCGTTTTCACTTTTTATTTAGTTCACTGTATTTTAATGAATTCTTATAAATGTCACTTATAACTACAAAATCAAAATTGGGTTACTCAAAATTTGTATATATGAAATGCAGTAAAATAAAACAAACATTACTAAAGTCATTATTAATTAGTCATTACAATTCTATCGCAAACCACAAATATTTCAAATTCTACATAGCTACGGATTGGCGCGCTACTTTTAGTTGTAGTAAGCACTCATATTATAAGAGTGAAAATATGCAAAAATTGCGCATTTGTTAGCTGTCACTGATCCATAGATTGCAGTGCATACTAATATGTATAGAAGAAGTAAATAGCGCGAACTTGGCAACCAAATTTGTCAAATGTTGCCCACCCAAAATAAAACAATTCAGCCAGCATAAATAACATATACAAATTTTACTAACCCAATTAATCGATGACAAAAATTTGGAAATAGATAAAAAAAAAAAAAAAACAAGCAAGAAAGCGCCAAGTTCGGGTGTAACCGAACATTTTATACTCTCGCAATGTGCAATCAGAGGCGGGGATATGTTTTCAGATGCTGGCATAACTTTATATTAAAAATGTTGCGAGAGAATTCAACATTCATTATTCGACGAAATTGTCAATGGATTGCAATCATATTTGGTATCTTATTAACTTATATTATGGGTCATAGACTTATGTACTTTCGTTGCTATATTTTGCTTCGTGTAGAGATATTTATATTAAAATCTACCAAATTAACTCAAATGAGAAATATGCGCTATAAACTCAACCAAAGTGGTTTAATAAATATATTAGATACATGAGGAAAAAGTAAACCAGAGAAAAGGAAATCATTATATTAGGAATAAGCGGCTGAGACCATTGTCTAGGCCGATTTCTTTCATATTTAGCGCGAAATCACATTGAGTTTAATAAAACATGTCCACTTAATTTTATTAAAATATCACACATATTGACCAACATAGACGCTTTAAAGTAAACTGGAAAGTCGGAAATTCTTATATCGGGCATTTTTGGATAGAAGAAGATCTTCACTGATCACATCAACTATTTTCATTATTCAAGTATATTAGGGAACATGTTTTCACCCAGTTATGTGAAGCTAAAGGGCAGTAAACTATGGTATATCTAATATTACACGGTCACTTAATTTTGCTGAGATATCTTACATATTGACCGAAATATATGGTATAAAGTCTACCGGCAAAAATGTTGAAAATCCGTATATTAGGTATATGGGGGCTAGGGAAATGTTTATCCGATTTTTCCCATTTTTGACACAAGAGTACATTATTATCATGGAAAGATAACTCTCGAATTTTATTACGATATTTTACAAATTTGCCGAAATATATGGTGTAAAGTCTACCAGAAGGCTGAAAATCCGTATATTAGGTATATGGGGGCTAGAGGTAGTATTTACCCGATTTTTACCATTTTTAATACCAGAGCACATCATTATCCTGGAAAGATCCTCCAATCCTTCTATTTCATTACAATTTCTTACAGATTTCCCGACATTTTCGGTAAAAAGTCATATGGAGGCACTGATGTTCTTATATTGGATATCTGCTGGCTTGAAAAGTTATGATCCGATTTCGTCTATTTTTACGCATGAGATGGCATGTCTGGAACGCACTATTCGTGAAAGGCTTTATTCCAATATCTTAATTGCTGCTCGATTTATCTACTTTCAAGTGAAAGGATCAGATGAAACTTAAAATTGTGTTATATGAGAAGTAGGCGTGGTTTCTATCAGATTTCGTCCATTTTCACAACGTGATATAAGACTGCAAATATATTCTCCCATACCAAATTTTGTTGAAATCGGTGTTCTTGAGATATGGGATCTCTCCTAAATCCCATCCCACTTTTACAAGATTTTTTGCCTACAGATGCCCCACCATACTAGGATCCTCTGTACCAAATAACACGTTTATATGTGCTAATGGCATTTTGTGCGCGTGGCAGATGGGCGAAAACAATACCAACCGTCTTACGGTGGCAAGGAACACGTGTACCAGATTTCATCAAAATATCTCAGTTTTTTCTCAAGTTATCGATTGCACGGACGGACGAACAGACAGCCCCTCGGATTTTAACTCGTCTTTTCATCCTGATCATTTATATATCTGTATCATTTATGTCATCATGTATCATGTATCATTTATATATATGTATTATATATCATGTGTATATCTAACTCTTTTAGTTCTAGGTGTTACAAAAAACTGTTAGGTGAACAAAACTAATTGCTCTGTAGCTATTTGTTGGGAGAGTATAATAATAATATGAGAGAAAAACCGGCATATCTGTTCATACATAAAGCTTCAACATAGGAGTCGTGCCTGGGTCATAAACTGACTAAATTGTTGGTAGCCAGAGATGAAATTCAAAATACTGGTAATAATGTGGAGTGGCAGTATAAAATACTGTCTTCATCAAACGGTAAGTTGTTGGTAGCTACCGTAAATATAAGCAGACAAAGCTCAAAACAACATGCTTTATACATATAGTAAATATAAGCTGCAGAGAACCATCAAACTAGTTAGGAAATATGTAGTCTGCGACTAGATGTTCCTGTCTCAAATCGTCCTCAAAATATTCCATCAAATCAGAAAACATCGGGCTCTTAGCAATAATAGAAAATTTTAATAATTAGTTACTTTCTTAGCTTCATAGTTAAACCAGAAATTTTCAGTACTATTTTGAGGATAATCTGACAAATGGCGTCTTATTGGATATCAAAGTGGTAAAAAAGATCACTTGCTCCAACACACTAGTCATAAAAAATTCATTTTTTAAATAAAATTCCTGACTTAAACCGATGTAAATAGTTTTTCACTAAACGTGGCGGTTATAAAAAAATGTTATGAAAATATTTTGAAAATTTAGTTCAAAAGGATAGTATAACCAAATCGAGGAACATAGATTTTTCCAAGAGAAAAACGGAGGTGCAGAATAAAGTCCAAATTAAATTGCTCCTCAGAATTTAAATTGACCTAGACATTTCTGACGGAAATCTACCAAATGACATCGTATATGGCATCAGCATGTAAAAAATACCAGTCGCCTGTCTATTATCCTAGTTCCAAAGTATTATAACTAGTTAATTTCACTACCGGGCATATACATATGTATCTTTACATTTCATAACTGTGCAAGCCTTGAAAATGAAATGTGTACATTTATACAAAGAAATCTCCCATCGAATTTGTATGTATATTATACGCATACGTGCAAGACGAACATTATGCATAGGCAATAAGAGAATAATGTAGTTTTCAGAAACAAGATTTGTTAATTTATGCCCCATAAATTCAATAAATAAAATCGTAAAAATGTGTGCTTTCCATGGGGTTCCTCCTTGGCTTCAGTAATGTAATCTATTAAGTTTAATGATTTTTATATTTTTCTTTATTTAATAATTCTTTAACAACTTTTACTTATTAAACACTCATATGTGTGTATGGATGTGTTAACGCGAATGAGTTATTAAATTAATGAAAATATAAATATGAAGAGTGTTGTTTTTGAATGCTATACATAAAAATTGTTAAAATTTCAGTTGGACAGACTTATGTAGATGGCAACAAATACTATGTAATATAGTAAATAGGTGGAAATTCTGTTCGAAACATTCCCAGCTTAAAGATTTTTCAATTTGTATTTGACTTTATCTTTGACTTTATTGTACTTTATCGGTTAATTTTCCTTTTTTTAAGAATACAAGTGTTCTTACATTTTTTATAACTGAGTAAATAAACAATTTTGTTACGCCAGAACTAAATATTTACTGATATCGTGAAGTTTTAGAACTTAGTTTTTATGGGTTATGGCTATGTTACAAGTCTATGTTCTAAGCTGATGAATTAGCTACGACTGACCAGTTGGAAACAAACATTAGGCACCGCCAAAGTGGTGCAAAATTGGAGCAACAGAATGGTCTGCATTAGACAAAATGGTAGTAGCCGCATGCCCGAAACCCTGTTCAAACACTAAATGCGATAAAATACAATAAAAGCTAGTTATAATTAATTTCATATTACTATGAAATATATTATGATAATAATAATTCTTTACTTCTAGATCTCCTTATATATGTATATATATATGTATATATAATATGTATATATATATTATCTAATATATGACATTGCACTTATTCTTTTGATTGTCTACTTAAAGCCTTCGTAAGTTTGTGGAATTTGTTTTAAATTATATCAGTAATTAAACCCCTTTACAGTCAATATATTATGTTCACGTCACGCTAAAAGCACCGAGTTTATATATCACTTGCTGGTGTTAGTACTAAACACAGCTCAGAACACCGACTATACTGTACAAAAAATATACTGTTCGCTTGCTTTAAATGTTAATATTTTTGGTTTTTCTGGAGTTTTGGGACAAAGTTTGCTCGCATTATTAAAAACTTTGGTTGACGTTTTCATAAAATCATCAAAATAAACTTCAAGTTTCTTAAACTCACCGATGAGAACACTTAACACTTGTGCATAAACAAAAAATCTTAAGCTCAGAGTTTAAGAACAAGTCATTACCTTAATATTAAGAGATATTTCACTAACATAATCAAGTTTTCCAAAATGGTCTGAATATTTCAAAACTTTCAAAAGATATGTGACGAGTTCATATTCACCCACGTATTTTGGTAGATGTTTATATTTTATGTTTATTCGTTTTAAGACTGAGTAATCGATTTCCTATAGATTAAATTAAAAACCAAACATGTGCAAGAAATATCATTTATTTAAAAAAATACGAAAAAATTATGAAAATTGAATTATGGAGTAAGCAAGCAAAGAAAGACTAAGTTCTGGCACAATCGAACATTTTAGACTCTCTCAATTTGGGAAGCTCAAAGGCTACGAAATACTTTGAGGTATTAACAAAACTTTATATTAAAAAAGTTTCCATATTCGTTATTCGCCGAATCCGTGCATAGCTGACAATCATATTTAGTATCTTGTTAACTCATACCGTAGGTCATATACTAACTTAGTTTTATTACTATCATTAGCTCCAGCTAGAGATTTTAATGCTAATCGAAATATTGAGACATATGCGATGATCAAAATGACGAAATTTAATGATGGGTATATGTGAAAAAGGTCGACCATAGTCGGAAATCATTATATTAGGGGTATATTTTACTTTTGGCTTTATATTATACTACTAAAGTATGCTCGAGAACATGTTACCACGAAAATTGTATTACTAATTCACAATTCGACCGACATATTAGACAAAAGTTTACTAGGATAACGAAATGGGTGGTAGTGCAATTCATGGACCGATTTCACCCATTTTCGGCACCAAACTGCTGTATTCAATATTACACGTTTACTTAATTTTTGTATAACCTACATATCAGCCGATATATAAGATATAAAGCCAACCCGTAGTTATAAAATCATTATATTAGGTATATGGGAGTTAAGGCACACTATTATCAGAAAAAAATTCTCCCTGAATGTCAATAAGATACCTAATATTAACCGATATTTTCACATGAGAGATTCGTCTCCTTGAGGGCACTATTTGTGCAAAGTTTTAATCTAATATCCTAATTGGCTCCTGATTTATATACTTTCAAGTGAAAGTTTCAGATGTATTTTAAAATTGTGTTATATGGGACGTTGGGGTGTTTATGGTCCGATTTCATGCATTTTCACAATGTAAGATCACATGGTAGAGAGAAATTTCCGGTAAGTTCGATTGAAATAGTTTTGGTAGTTCGTAAGATATGCCCACTTTTAAATTAAATTTTTAACTACAAATGCCGCTTCTCACTATGATCCTCAGTGCCAAAATCAAAAGCACTTTATAGTTTTTCACTCAACGGCAATTGGTGGGCGTGGCAATTATCCGATTTACCCCATCTGCAATACCAACCTCCCCAGAGTGTCAAGGGACATATGTAACAAGTTTCATCATATTTATCTCCATTTTTACTCAAGTTATCGCTTGCACGAACCGACGGACGGACAAACAGTCACGCGGAATTCAACTCGTCTCATCACCCTGATCACTTTGAGATATATAACTCTGCATCTATCTCGATTAGTTTTAGGTATTACAAACAACTCTTTGGTGAACAGAACTAATGCACTTTGTTAGAATATGTTGCAAAAGTATAAAAAATGTCTTGGTTCATGTTTCTAAGTATTTGAGGTTCCTTCGTATTTAACAGCAATTCTACCTTACAAAACATTGAATGTAAAGACTTATTTCTATAACATAAGGACAAGTTGCTTTCAGTTCTTTAAATAAAATTAAAGTTGAGCTTGAACGAATCCGATGCCAAAACTTAATTTATAACTTAGTAAAAGATAGCCGGCATTCGGAGACAAGTAAAAATAATTATTTAAAAGACCTAGTTACTTATATATACATACATACATACATACATACATAAAATACGCGTCTGCCGTCAGCCTCAGAGCATCTTGAGAGCCCCAGTTTATAAAGAATTAAGAGCACAATGCGATTGTAATGGTGGGGACGCCGCAGATAATAAGTCAATGCTGACATTTTCAGCCAGATAAAATGAAATATTTGCTATTATTTGTATATGTGGATACGAAAAGCAATGTGCTGAGTGGTTGGCATGTTGTACGTGTTCGTGTTTATAGTTAGTTAGCTCACACACGAGTACAACGATGACGGGGATCATCACCATCATTTTGATTAAGACTTGCAGATAATCGCGCCATAACAGCAGATCACTGTTCGAAGTGGCAAGCCGTGACGCGAACAAGTACCAGAAAATACTAAATATCCTTCGGATAAAGAAACTTTTTTGTTGAAAGTGAATATTGGTGCGAAAATTTTGGAATAAACTGAAAAATACGATGACAATATACGAACTGAAAGCAGCGACAAAATGACTTAGAACAAACGCTAATCTAATGAAAATGTTGACAAGGCACCTCCGACACTGTTGTGGAATTTATTCATTCAAAATATTGTGATGCGTGAGAGTTATATGAAGAGTTAACAAGTATTGTACGTATTTGCATATTGAATACATTTTTATGAACATAATGCTATCTGTATAATTACTAAAAAATTACTATCTATTACTTAAAAGTAAATAGTTAATAAAAATTTAAAAAAAATACAATAAATCAAAGCACGAATACAAGTAATCGGAGCAATACAATTTTAATTGAAATATTATATGGCAAATTATTTAAAAAAAAAAACAATAGATGACAGTATTTTAAACATAGTATTTTACAATTGTTTGTGTTATATGAAATTAAGAACATATATATTACATAGATACATGGAATAAATAGTAGGCTCCCGAACATGTTTGTGATCATTTACAGAATGGTTTTTTCTTTGTTCCGAAACATTTTTTAAATAAATTTTCCGATATACGTGATGTGTCCAAGAAAGAATGGGAATGTTCTTCGACTTTATTGGCAAAGCGCATTATGAATTCTTGCCTCAAAGTCAAACGGAGTAAGTGATAAGGAGTACTACCTACTACCTACAAGTTCGAAGTGGTTTGTGTGAAGCAATCCGAAAAAACGCCCAGATTTGTGGAAAAACAATTCATGACTTTTGCTCACTTTTGCTCAATTCTGCTCACACTTCGATGCTTGTTCGTGGCCAAGAAGCCAAAAACAATACTGTAACCCCAGCCTCCATATTCGCCAGACACGGCTCCGTGTAACTTTTTCCTATTTCCAAAAATAAAGAGAACATTAAAGGGCCGTCGTTTTACAAGTATAGATTACATTAAAAGCGCATCGCTTAGAGAGCTAAAGGCTATCCCAAAAACCGAGTTTGTTTTGTGTGTTTTGACGATTGGAAGAAGCGCTGGAATAAGTGCATAATATTGAATGGAGACTATTTTGAATGCCACAACATGTAACCTTAATATAGACAAATAAATGAATATTTTTTCAAAAAACGAAAGTTCCCGTTATTGTTTGAACACACCACGTATTTGCGTAGATTCTCTGTGATCCTTAAAAATTTTTCCCCTTTACTTTTTACTCTATGACTTCTTATAGAAACTTTTTTTGCAAACGTTTTTTTGTTCAAAATCCAGATATTCTAAAGCAACTTTCGGGTTTCAAGGTAAAAATTTAGAACCTACTTTCTGTTCTTTCTGACACCGTCTCTTTATAAAAATTGCCTAAGTTCTACTGAAGCTTTGTGATTGTAGTTATTAAAGTAAATTGTATGATAAAAATTAATAAAATTTAATTTCATTGTTACACTAAATTTTTCGAAGTAATCGCTAGTGCTTGGTGCTTGGTGATAAATTATACATATATACGAATATAAAAATTAAATTATACATATATATACGGATTAAGGCAACGGCCGCTTTTCCAAAATAGCATATATACTAAATAGATCTAAGTCGGAACGATATTTCCATAAATTTTCTGCGTTTTTTTAAATCCGTATCTTCACTAATTAGATTTAAAAGGGATAATAGCATTTATAGGGATCGGTACCGTATTCTGAAAAGTCCTAAAAACCACTACTTTTTGAATGAAGATGTTTTACCTTATTCAATATTACTCATCGAGTTAATTAGTTTTGTTTGGCCGGTACGGTTTTTTAAAACCTACACTTATTTTGTTTTCGATAAGAATATTTTATTCAAAATCGACTGATTTTTCAATTTGACAACCAATCTGAAAACTTATATTATATTTTTTTGTCATTTTTTGAGGTATACATTTAGCTAAGCTGAAGATCAGTGAAAATTGTGTTATAACTTGAAGATCTATTGGATGGTATTAAAAAATATTCTCTAAATGAATGCATATGTCCTAAAGAAAATTTTAATAAAAAATAGCATATTGTTAAACTAATATACAAAAGTTCAATGGAATAAAGAAGAGAACAATACATAGGCAATGTTTTTGAATCAATTAAGTTACAAAATAAAAGTAATAGTAACAAACAAAATAGCCATACATTTTTGCTCTTCCAATAACAGAGCAAAATTAATTAAAATTATTACTATAATTTGGCAACCACTGAATTAAAAATTTTGTGTGAAAAATATAAAAATTAAATAATAGTTATTACCGTTGTTGTACTGCTAAACAAAAATACAACTTGCAAGCGTTAAACGTTCTCGTGTAACAAAATAAACAAACAATATATCAATATGCAACAATAGAAGTATGGGCGAACTTCGCGATGTTTAATACAATCTGAGCCAGCAAATTCCACACTACCACATAAAAATAAAAAATGTATTACATATATACGTCGTCTCACATGGATTCACACTCCATTGAAGTATTTAACAAAACAATTGCGTTTAAAACACGTTTCACTGTCTATTTATCTTTTCCGATAGATGAGCCAAGAATTGCTTAGACAGCAAAAAAGCTAAAAATGTTAAAAATTTCAATAAAAGGTTAAAGTAAGCATATCTAGAAGTGGACCCAATAAAAGGTTTACTCATTCAAATCAAATTTACAAAGTATGCGAATAAATTCCTAAGTAAAACTGAGTTGGAAACAAGCTTTGTTGTACTCACATATTATATTATACAAATTTAGAACGAATGTTTCTGTGCCTCTCTCGAGCAGTTAAAATAGAATCAGTCGAATCAGTCGAATATCCATTTGTTCTATATTGTTCTAGGAATTCTGAGGTACGTAGGAGACGGGTGAGGTTTTGTGAGACAGTGGAATCTGCAAGACCGTAGATCAAAAGTATGTCTGATAGTACGATTGGTAATTGTCGAAATCGCGTAAGTGTAAAACTTGGAAAATGTAAGAAATTGAGAGCTCGAGGTAAAATATATGTTGAAAAGTAAGTTTTTAAGATACCATCATAATATTTTTGCCGAAAAATTGTAAGCAAGAAACCAGAAACCAAGTTGATTAATGACAGCATAATGGCATCATATTATAAAAAAAAAAAAAAACGATGAACATATATTTAGTTAAAGTGACATGATTCTAATGGACATACTTAAAGGTGATTTTGTTAACTAAATGCAGATGCAGAATATAACTATCTAACGAATTCACTCACTCTCACTTTATTTCATACGGCTCAGAAAATGAGACTATATACTATAATAGATAAATTTATATTTCTGTTCACCAACAGCTTTCAAAAAATAACAAGTCTCATCAACATCTAAATGTTAATATAGTCTATTTTTGCAATATTTCTCTTTTTCGTCGACACGAAATGTCAAATTGCAAATTACTCTCGGTACTAGTAGTTGTCGTGGTAGAAAGCATTCCACAAATAATTTTGAGGAATGTGGTTATAGAACTTTCGTGGAATGATCTGCCATTATAAATACGCATCGATAATGTAAAGATCGGTTGGCTTCATAAAACATTAGATCAGATTAGTTTCATTGGACACCTGCAGTTCTGTCACACCGTGTCATTTCTAAATGCGTTTGTCATTGAATAAGTCCATAGACCACCACTTGATGGTAAATCAAATAATAATATGATGAATATAATCATATATGATATAATGAATACAGCATTTTGACCCATTTCAGGAATGCCACAGCAAGTAGAATACGAATACAATTCTAAGCGATTTTAACCCAATAAACATGCTCTATTGTGCAATTACAATAAACACTCCGAACAACTATAATCAAGACAACAAATGCAACGTAATGGAAATAGAAATGTATGCAATTGCATTATCCTTTAATTTGTGCATCGCATAGATTAAGAATAGCGTGTAGTTAAAGAGGCGTTTCTTATTTCTGCGGCTAAACGAATTAGATGCGAGTACAGCCAGGTCAATTGGGGTGCCTACTAAGCGAGGGCGTCGAGAAATAAAAAGAGGACCGAGTTGAAAACTAGCACTGTCCCTATAAGGAAGAAAGTCGCATGGCTCACACCTAGATATAGATATAAATATGTATATTGTAGGTTATGCGCTTCAGGTTCAAGGGCGCCGTCAGCAAAAAAGCGCTATTATTAATAGCCCAGTGTAGAGTTACCCCTGTAGAATACAAACTAACTAACGTAGAGTCAAATAGCAGAAGCGACGTTAAAGTAATCAACGCATTAAGATAGTCAAGCCGTCGGTGGAAGAAGAAGAACAAAAATACGTACACATTGTATATATAAAAGAAGCTACAATTGATTTAAATTATAATTGAATAGAAGCAATAAATACAAAAGCAATGAAAACAACCGAAATAACAACAACTACAATAGAACAACAAAGTCTAAGGTGCATACAACAACAAAATGGCGACCTGACGCAAATGGATAAACAAGCAGGAAAGAGAAGTATAAAAACGACATTGCTTTGTCGGCGTCTAGTATATACATATATACATATATGACTAGATAAATATATATATATATATATATATATATATAATTACGCATAAACGCTAAAACTTCTTCAGGGCGTCACAGGGTGTAAGGGTCAAAACCGCACTGAATGTCAAAGTCAGCAAGCTGCAACAACAAAAACATATTTGAAGACGAAAGAAAAAAAATTTCGTCATGTTATTATTATGCGTGTACATAAATAGAAGAAACCGACACTTTCGTCGCCACTAGCCGGCAAGTTCTTAAAGCTTTTTACTAAGAAACATTTATTGTTGAAAGTCATTTATGGAAAAGCCGCCCAAACCCACTAATAGCGTTCTTCCGCATATCGCCGTTCTTCTGTTTGAGGTGTGATCATAGCAACATATTTATTTTCAATGTTCCCATATTTTTCCAAGAAAGTTGAAGCTTTTAAAGAAAAATGTGGGCATTAAATACATTAGCTTAACATTGACCTAAGTGCGCGCTGCACTGCCGGCGATGATCCTCACACCCGGTGAACAGGGTTGCATTTTGGAATTGTGCTTTTTTTTAATAAACGCAACGCCTGTTGTAATCTCAAGAATTCGCATCATTGTTGTACTCATAAAAATCACGCCCATTTAGCTGAATTGTGCAAAGAAAGAACTCTTTTAGATTGAGATTGATGTGACAATTGTGTTTGCGAGCGAGCTGAGACGAGAAAGATCACGATCATGGATCAAACACAATGGTTGACGCTTTTGTGCATTTAGCAAGTAGAGAGTGTACGATCGGGTCGGCCAGAAATTTGTGTGGTAATTTAATTTATTTTTCTCTAATATGCGTTTTCTTTTCAACGAAACTTTTGCGAAAAAAAAAATTTTAATTTTGTTTAAGCTACTCACATACACTAGTATATACACAAGCATATAGTACATACATATAGTACACACACATAGAAAGCATAAATAAATAAATTATAAAGTATGTATCTAGTATATACGCTAATAACGGTAATGGCTCCAGGTTTTACGTGGAGTCATTCACTCATCGTCGAACTGCAAATTGTGCTTTGATGTCATCGTCGTATGCACGTACATACATGCATATTGAATTTAGAAGAGCATTGTAGTTGTTTGGGAAAACGGCAATAAATTTGATAATAATATAGGAAGATTGTTTTATTGTTTTGCTTTTTACTGAAATATTACATACTATTTTTGATGTGCTACTCGTAAACATTGAATATGTCTGTTCGTGAATGAAAGCGATCGGCGTAGTAGAAAAAGTCATATTTGTATCGTTCAACTTTGTTTAGATTTTGTGGCTTAAGGTTTGCTTTACTGGGCGTGGTTTAATATCGCCAGATAAGTGCCAGGTAACTTTCAAGTTGCCCAAGAAAGGTCTTTAAATTTTTATGAGAAACATTTTCATGTCAGAAGCACCTTAGAAGACAACTATAAAGTAGAAGAAACTTGGGGTTTATTAGTAGAGGCCGAAAAGTAAAGCAAATGAAGTCAGTAAAGCCTTAATACGAATACCCTTGATCTACATTGCTATCGGGGAAAAAACTATCATAATTCGAAAACCATAAATATTACTTTAAATTTTAATAGTTTGATTGTGTTTTGATAAAGAATGGGTTATAACGAGGATCTTAAATGTTCAAATTATATGAAAATTAAAATTAAATATTTTTAAAATTACCAGAGAAGTGCTGGTCCGATGCCATTCAGGATCGTATACAACACTTTTAAGTATACGCAATTTATTAATAAGTTTCAACAAAGAAACGAGGTTATGTTGAATATAATATAGAAATTTAAATCAAAATCTTTTCGGGCAAAAATTTTTTGGGTAAACAAATTTTGTAGATATTTTGTCGAATGAAAAATTAATTGAATAAATCCACAAGCACAAAAATACAAATTGCACTTGTCAGACAGAGTAGCTGCGTCAATACTAATTTGATTAATTATCACGTCAATGAATGATTTTGAACTAAAAGAACAATGCACAGTTAAAATGTGCTTAATATGTTCATGTATGTATATAAATCAAATTGGATTGGATCAATTTAATTTGCACATCATTGACCTAACTTCCTCTGAAAGTCTGTTTAATCTCGCAAATACATTACACCATAACCTATACCACCATAAAATAAGGGAAATTCGAAGAGGCTAAATATATGATTTTAAACGATAAATTTTCGTTAAAGTTTTATAATAGATGTAAAGAAATGATATACTTGTTCGTTTTGTTTAAATTTATTTCTCAATATGTCTGTCATTAAAAAGATGAATAAGGATATAAGACGCATATGAGCAGAGCGATAAGTTTTGAAAAGAGTGTTTGGCACTATCTCCTCCATCGACCAAATATATGTATTTACATACATAACAAAGCGTTTTTTATACTCACTTCAAATTTATATTGTTGACTCTACTTTATGTTAAACTAGTGTTCCGAAGTTTTTAATATTTTCCTATACACAGTTTAGTTTTCGAAGGTTAAAATGCTTTTCTGGTGGTCCATTTTGAAAAAATATGACTTTGGTTCGTGCAATATTCGTTCTAACAAAGGTTTTTTTATCAAGTACTTGTATTACAAATTCATAAAATAACATAAGCTGCATTCTATGTTCACAATGTTGCGAAAATAACACGCGAAACAGAGTGTTCGCTTCAAATTGCCGAACTTTACCTCATTTTTTAAGTGGAAAGAAGATTTTTTTGGTAATAGGGTCAAGTAGAGATATATTCGGTATCTTATATACATATATCGAGTGTCTTAGTTAATATGCTGAGTCCATCGGAACTTATTAAACTTAAACTTATGATAAAGTCTGTTCTGATACACATCTTAATTATGACACATAGGTATCATCATCATTGTAATGGATATACTTTTATGTACGTTTGTCACTTCATTACCTTGTAATGTTAACAACGAAGTTCAAAAGCTGCTCTAGGGATTTAAAATGGTATTAAAAAGTTACAGTAATTTTAACCATGATGATGTGGTAAAACAGTCAAAACAAAATTCTGACCAACTTATCAACACAACTTATCAACACATTGTACAATTATGTACATATAAATATGTATATATTTTCCTATGCATTTATATAGAGAAAGAGACATAAGACATTTTTCACTAAACTTACACATCAATAATATACTTTGGTGAACAACAAAAATAACAACATGTACTAACCGTAGCAACAACTCTGATTTCGTTTGAGTGGCAGATGCGCAAATATGTGGCTGTGTGCTGGGTAAACATGCAATGCCGACGGTGCGGTGGTGATAAATTAGACACACATTAATGCTGCGACATAGTGAGAGCACTGGCTAAAGCAACGCGAGTTAACGCAAAACTTACATCGGTACAAGTGCACACATGTTCAGGAATGGCAGTTAAGATGGGTGAGATTATTGGATATGCATACCTGTGGCGATGTGTAGACAAGGTATTAAAAATGAGAAAACAGTTAACGGTTGCATAAAGTAAACAGGTGGTCAAGTACAGTACTGCATCGCTAAACACCGCACCGTAGATAATGACCTGCGCTAGCATACACATCGACATCATGCATCTGAATAATATTATGAGAAAAATAAGAGCAATATGATTTTCAACTTGCATTGACTGCTCTAACAAGCACTAGTCGAGCACTCTAGCACTAATCGAGGAAGGTATTTCTCCTTTTCAAACGAAAGCAATAAAAAAATACAAGAAATTGTTTCAACTATTTATTCATTCAGCTCCAAAATATCATTTGATTCACTACATGCCTTGCATTAAGTGTGTATAGGCTACAACAGGGAGAAGAATAATGTTTTTTTACTTGCATCGGTTGCGTGGCTACACCACGAAAAATCGTAGCTCGGAGTCAAAAAAAAAGCTGAAGAATAAAAACTATAATAGAAATAGTTTTTCGTGGAGTGATTTTTCTGGTTTTAACCGATTTTCCAGCTTTTACGAGATACTAAACGCTTTTATTTTAACACTTCCTTTGAGTGGTTTTAAAATTTTCTTTATTAATAAATTCTAGAGCCCTTTCTCAGTGTAATAAATATATGTATTATGTTGTAATCTTGTTGTTATATTATATAGCTCAAATATTTCTGTCGTCAAATGGTCTCATTGGTTGTTTAAGAAAATCTGACTATAATTTCATATTTTCTATGTACTCTACATGAGCTCTAGAAAGAATCAACATTACGGAAGAATCAACAAAGATGATAACGGGGTTGTATCTCTACGAAGAAAAAAAAAACAATGTTAAAGTGAATTAAGGGTACTTCTTTTGTTTGGTAAACTCCATGTTTATGGGTATAGTTTGATGCTAAACACCAAAATGGCTAATAAAAATTCGACTTCGACCGTGACATAAACATAATATCAGATTTTGAAAGGAGTTTTCTGCCGCAGGGTAAGCGATTGTAACTGCGATTCTAACTGCGATAACTAAGCTAATTTAAAAACTAAAATATTTTCCAACAACAGAATTACATTATTCAGTATTCAAAGAGATCAGTCACCTTTGGTGGAGATAAGAATATAATCTAAATTCTAATAAGAATTTTAGCTTTCTATACATACTAATACTTGAAACATCCATAAACTCTAACCGATTTTCCTGCGTGGTCATTACTGTTTATATACATATGTATGTACATATATAGCTCTGTTAATATTTACAATGACTTTTTTGATAAACAAAATTGTGATCAAATGTCGGATGAGCAAGTTTTGGAATTCCACCATCGCTGCAGTAATGTTTTTTCAAAGCTTGATGTCTGATAATAAGTGACGTAACTTTCTTCGGCCTAATAAGATAAGTAAAATAACTTCTTAATAATTTCTAATGAATATAAACTCAAAATACAATGGTATTTTACTCAGTTTACAGTTGAATATTGTTACTTAATCGCGAAATTTATTGCTTATACGGATTCATAGCGTATGAAGAAGTGTGTTTTGGAAAGTATTAAATATTTCATTCTAGAAAAAAAAACTGTGAAATCTAGCTTGCGATGTGTATAGCCTAACGATATATGTGTATATATTTTTAGATGTAAATTGACCCGATTGATCGGTGCAAATTCTTTTGCGCAGATATAGTTCCACAAATGTAGCAAATACTAAAATATATATGTATGCGTAATTGTGTGTGGTTTTATGTGCGAACACGACTTTATTCCAACAGAACTGTTGCCCTGCTTCTGGCAAACGTAATCGACACCGAGCTTTGTGCAATAATAACACAATAAAGAAAATCTTGAAAAAATTTTAGCATTACAAGCCTACTGCTTTTTGATTTACTGTGTGTATAAGCAGACTGATTGAATGTGAATAAGCCTTACCTTGAAAACATTTTCTATAAATTATAAACAAAAATTTTCATTTAAATACTTATGGCATACTCTCTTAAAATAGTTGATGAGATATGCAAAAATACATGTTGCTAAAATATTTTGCCACATGAGCACGCATTCTACAGGGCGTATGAGTGACTTTTTGTTATATGCAAGCACTTCTCTTTCTTTCTTGTGAGCTTTAGATAAGTTGGCTTCAAGAATATTTGCTTCTAAATTATGTAATAATGTTTATGTAATTATTATTTTCATTTCTATTAATAAAATCATAATAAAAGAATCGTTTGCAATATGCATTTGGTCGAGAAGTGAATAATTCGAAGAAACAAATATAATTAATAAATTTGAAAAAGATTTCAATTACGATGTTATTACTTCTGAAAATATGACATCTGCTGACAAATTCTATTCTAGAGATTAAGACCCTATTAGGTTTTCTAATTCACATATCAAAGCAGGTAACCGGTACTTAATTAATATGTGAGATGGAGAGCATCCTGAAAGAAATTATTATTTTTAAATTAAATTTTTTTTCAAAATTCTGCTCTTCCCTTGGCAGACGATGCTAAACCTGTTTGCAATTACCATGTAGGTTAAAAAATTCATATCATTGCGTATGAGTTGTAGTTAAACCTAACTTTGAAAATACAGAATTTCACAACTGTCGGAAGTGGGATTTCAATTTTAATTTTAATTTTTCACGAAACACAATTTAAAAAAAAAACAATTGCTGGTCATACCAAAAAGTTACTTTATAAATATTATCCAGACTCTGTGCCAGGCGAGCCAGATCATTCGTAAATGGTTGTTGTTGCTGTTGCTGTTGCTGTTGTTGGCCTTTACTTGTAATTGCATTCCAATTACACTGCTAATTGATTTCATTAAGTTGCTGCCCCCTTTGGTCACTTACCCTTCATCAAACATGCTCTTTGTTCATTTTTGGGACAAGACCAAAGACAGTGCACCCAGTGGATGTCCAAAAGAGACCCTTACTAACGAAAGCATCAAAGAAATTCACAAAATGATTTTGGAGGATCGTAAATTTATTTTTGTAAAATGAAGTTGTTCGGGAGAGCTAATATTCGAAAGATATTAGAAGAACGTATTCGATAGATCGATTACGAATATTTGGTTATACGAAAGCTCTGTGCAAAGCAGGAGCTTCGCAAGATCTACTATAAACAATAATAAAAACAAAATTTCATTAAAAAAAAAATATGACACGAACTTTTCAACTTATCTGTTACATCAATATAAACAATAATTACATTGTTTTGTTTGCGCTGAAATATGTACGTTTATATGTAAGAATTTAAAAAAAAGATATCCGCTTCAAAACACATTACTATACTAAATTTTTATTCCTGCCCTATTAGATTTGAAAATTGTTTTCTTCGTAAAATTTAATAAACCATACTCAGAGTTTCAAAAATTCAGATTAAATTTATAAAGAGCTAAAGCCATGGGTATTTCAATGAGACTATACTTTGTGGAGCTTAAAGGTCATTACACTAGGTACATGTCGGAATTATGTTTTATTCGACACTAGAAATCATTTTTATGCAAACAAGAAAGAATAAGACCTCGATTAATTTCATAACATTTTTGTACTTACAGCTGTGACACTAACAACATTAGAACAAAAATATGTTGAACTTAAGAAACTAAGAAAAACTAAGAAAAACTGAATGAAAGAGTGAAGAATCAAACTAAAAAAGCAATAAAAATAATAGTAAATGTAAAGATATTGTAAAAATAAACAAACAAAAATACAAAAAAAGTGAAATATTTAAATATGGAGAATCTCGGTTACAAGGAGGGCACTGCGAAACCGCGACGTATGGCCCGCTCGATCAGCGTGGTGACAAAAAGCGAGCTGGAACAGCCATTGGCCGGTAATAATGCCAGGTGAGTGCGTGGGTAAGCGCCCAATGTTTGTTTAATTATCACCAATATTAAAATGATAATGCATTAAATTAATATTAAATGTATAAAAATATCTATGTGCATTAATATATACGTATGTCGTATGCATATTTCAATTAAATAATTAATGATGAAGACAATGAATAAATATTTTTATGATTTATGCTGCTCTCAGCATTGTGTGCGACTGATATGATCAAAAAAATAAAAAAAAACAGCAGAAATAGAATTTCCATCATAAATCTATTAAAATTTAGAATCGTTCATATTTTGATGGAAGCATGCTGTATGGTCTTACGATTATTAGCGTGTATTATAATGTATGTAAAAGTACTGGAAATAGCAGTAAACTAATGAATGTGCTTTTTATATGTTTATTTGGACAATTAACTTGATCGTCGGAGGGTACAGCACACGAACACACCGTTCAGCATCAATTATCATTAATTTTTACACAGGAGTTTTTGTTGCAATACACGATAAAAAAAGCGAAAGATAAAATTTAAAATACGACATATAATTCAAATGTTTGTAATGTTTTTATATAAAAATTCAGGTATTAAGTCATCAATTAAGAGAAGTGATAAAAAATCTCAGCGACAAAATTGCAAGACTGTGCCAAACAATAGCCACTTGCACAGGCACATCAATCAAACCACGTTAATAACGTGAAAAAAAAAAACAAAAATAAAAAAATATGCTTCGAATTGGAATTGTGTAGATAAAATATATTTAAATTTGAGTTTCTAATTATTTTTATTGAGAAAAAAAATCACTTTTACCACAAAACTTGCACAGTGTGCATAAGTGCAAAGTTGCAGTAAACATCCATTAGTTGTTTAGAATGAATGAAGTGACAAAAACGCCATTTAATATTAACTTTAGTTGGTTTGCTTCATAAAAGAGACTTTGGTATGCTATTTTTGGCCTATGGCAGCAAGCGCTTTGCGGCATCACAACTCGTAGCGTTTGAATTTAGCGCCAACCAGCTGTGGTCTGCACTAAGAGCCAAGCCTCTCTGCCGCAGACTATGCGTACTTGGCGGAGCCAGCCCAACTAGTCAACAGCCAGAGCAGCCAGCGCAGCCAGCGCAGCCCGCACGACTAGAGACGTTTCAATCGATCGCTCAACCACTTTTGAACCCTCCACCATCACCCGCCTGCCCCCATTCACTCGGCTAGTTCAGCCGTTAAGCAAGCCAACTGAATAAAAAATTTCATACTAGCAATGTCTAGAGTCTCGCAACACTCATGCGCACTACTATAACATGATAGCGATGACTTCTATCGGTTTCAGTTTGTTTGTACAACCTGGACTTGGCAGTTAGTCGGTGAGTGAGTGGCGCTGAAGCCGGTAACGCGCAATATTTTAATACAACACTAGCCAAAAATAAATTTACAAATAAAAGTGACAAAAGAAATTAGTAACGAACACGAGCATATGACATATTTGTGATAAATACGTTCAGGCTGATTTTTCATCGGCTTTGATGAGCTATGCATTCGTGTGTCTAGCTTGATTAAGTCCGATTGAGGTGTAACAAAAAAACACAAAGCTATTTTCGCAGCTTCGCGTGAATTCCGTGCTTTAGCAGTGGCATTCGCTTTGTCGCGTTTGCCGCGTTTGCCGGTTTATGAGTGCGCGCTTGAAAGGAAGTGCTCACACACACAACCACGCATTTGTAAGCTCACTAACACACGCGCGTATTTTGAAACTTCGATGCAAAAGTTTGGCTGTGGTAAAATTTCACTCGATCTGAGATGCGATTTGAAAATTTAAGCACAAACTGGCGGCATGCGTGGATCTGGCTACGTAAAGTGTAGAGTTTTCTTTAAAATCTTTTTATATAGTTGCTCATTTCATGCAAATTACGTTATACGAATGAAATTAATAGTAAAAACAAGTGCCTTAACGCAATTAGTTTACAGCTAACGAGCAACATAGAATATAACAGCACTTTAGACTATATCAACGCAAACAAGTGTGAAATTTAGCAAATTTTAAAACTCTGATTCGATTTTGCTCTATTTAAGTGGTTGCCGAGGAAGCTTGTTTGAATACTAGAAAGCAAGAATCGATTAATCAAATAATAAACATGTACGCGCTTGAAATTTTGCTATTTTATGTTTTCTTTGCTTTAGTGTTTTGGTGTTGGAAGTTAAGTGTGTGTATGCAAGTTAAATATTCTGGTTTTGTATATGATTATGGCATTTCAAATACAATAAGTTAAATTATTTTATTAAAACTTAAACAAAATATGATGCATATGTGATAAAAATATTTATTGTTCTCTTTGAGTGGTCTCTTCAGCAAAAATTTTAATTATAAAAAAGGTTCTTTGAAATAGTGGCGCATCTCATAGACAACAGCTACGCTTAGACTGAAAAATAAACAGATTACATATAAAAAATCTATGCTTTATCACTTGTGCGCGCCAAGCCTCCCTGCCGAGTCGACCACAAATGAATTTATCAAACTAAATATAAACAGTTCTTCAATATATAATAGTATTAACCTTAAAATAAACAGATTTTGAATAAAAAAAAAAAAAAAAACAGAATAAAAATATTTTTTATTGTTATTGTGAGTTATATGCTATGAAATGTTATTTGCTACAGCATCTACAAATATATATGTATATACATACATATATCACCTGTTCATTGTGGCAAAAATATTAAGCTCATTAAAAAATGAAGTTCCACATTTGTTCTGAAGAGAAAACTAATATAAAACTAATAAAAGCTGTTTTATGAAACTAAAAAAGAAGTTTGTGTAATTTTTATAAACTTGTTTAAGTTTAAAGAAGTTATAAACTTGTTTAAGTTTAAAGAAGTTTTTAATTTTCTCGAATTTGTATAAGTTTTTTAAAATTTAGTAAAAGTTTTTCAAATTTTTAAGGAATCAGTTTTTATATGAAAACGTAAATACGTACCAAGCGCACTACGCATACCAAGGAGAAAGCGTGACATACTTGTTTTGCTAAATGTTCCCAGAATATTTGGAAGTTTCCTTAGAAAAAAATTTGCGAGATTTTTTAGAATAGTTTCAAATGTGAAAGCATTGAAAATTATTGTATAGGAACAATAAAGCCAGATATTTTTAATTCCTTAATAGAATTCTTGTATCTTCTACCTTTATGTACCACCACCACAAATCCATATACATTAGCGTGTACCGGCCACAAAGTAACACAGGGGCACGAATTCAAATTATACGAGGATATAATGGAAAAATCGAATGTTTTTCATCATCTCTTTTCCTCTTTTATCTATGTTTATGTCACCCGTATCTTTTTTATGATTTAGCATCTAAACATGCTTTCTATGGCTTCTTTAATGCTTTACGATCACGCATAACGGATTTTGCTCTGAAAACCATAGATTTCTTGTATTAGAACCCCTATAAATTGCCTAAAATATGGCAATGGCCTACTAACCTAAGTACAGCTGCTTGATTTTATTTTACATATAATACGAAACGGAAGTTGCAGCCATTTTTCTATTCTCAAATATCGATTACCGTGTTGAAGTTAGAAAATATTCTGAAACTTACAAGTATACGTTGTTTAGAAGCAATAATATCCTTTAAAAATATGGAAAGAGTTGTTCTATCATTTGATAAACCCCCCAATTGACTTTACTTTATGGGCCGTCGGCTTGGTCAGGAGAATTCTGTACATTATTTATATGAAATCGTTTAAAATGCTTAAAATGTTCAAAACTATTAATGTTTCTGTTGCTTTTCTATATACTTTATTCATGCTTAAAACAGAAAAACATTTTCCAGCGCTTTTTGAAAATTTTCTCTTTTTTTTCCTGGAATCAATTATTTTAATTTTATATCATAGTCTTCCCAACTGAATTGCTATTTGAAAATCCAAAATTCGGATTTCTGCAATCGTAATCATCGAACCTAGAAACAGTAACCCACTTTCGCTGAAACATATTGATTTTGAAATTTTTCTGCTTGCTGTTTTTGATCAGCCATGATTCAGACGTTCAACTTCAGATACGTTCTCAGTGACTTCAAAAACGTTTAGAACAAACTTGTGCCAATTTGTTTTGTTTTGTCTACACAGTCTTGAGATTTAGAATTTCTATAATTATGCCTTAATTAGAAAAAAATGGTAGTTTTCTCAATAACTTTTAGGTGGAGAGGTTATTAAACATAATAATCAAATTGCTCTATAACACACGTAATTCGATGTCTTGATATGAAATCATATATATTAATAGTTTATAGGGCTTTATATACCTTAAAAATCGAACTTAGACTTTAGAAGATGGATTGAATTTAGAAAAAAATTATTTTAAACAAGAGTTGTAATATTATTGTATTAATGCAACAGATCTTTATCGTCGTCTATTTTAAATTAGAATGCAATTTTCAAAAGTAAATTTTGAAAAAGTATGGTTGATTTACATAAATTATTTCAGTTATAACAAATGTATTAGGATCTCAATAATAAATTAACTATTTTAAATGATATATATAAATTAAATAACTTCAATATCGCTGCTTAATTAAATAAAAAGTATCCTAGATAAAAAATTACAACATTGATTTCATTCAAAGTCAAAGAAAATAAAAAGGTTTGTGGTAACAATAAAAAAAAAAATGTATACAAAGTGATTAAAAATGCGTATTAAAAAATAAAATAATTTTCTCAAGTAGATTTGTTGTCGTTTTGGAAAGAATACCCGAATTTCGCATCAACTTATTCTCATAACAGAAATTTTGAGATAATGTTTAAAAATAGTTCATGAATATTATTATTGATTCATAGCACCAAGCATAGTAAATTTCCAATTTGTCTGTTCAAATAGAATCAAATGCACCGAATTTTGTATGGAATAAGTATTTAATGTTCGATCGAAATACTATCAATCCACAAATATACTTACATATGTATATATTACAAAAAAACAGAATTTGATCATAAAAAAAAATTTTTAATTAAAGAAACAGTAACCGAAAATTAAAGAAATTATAAGCAATATAGAGCTTTTTTCTTCAGAGGTTAATTCTGAAAATTAAAAAAATTTAAAGAAATAATTTAGTTTGTCATGTCATTTTGCCTATTGTCCTTTTGCCCATTGTCCTTTGCCTATGTCATTTTCTATATATTGTATACTTCAATATTGCATATGCTTTGCCTGTTCTTATATATACATAATAAACGCATGTATATATTTTTTAATTTCCATAATTTTACTCTCCCTACAGATTCAAATCGATACCGCCAAATTTAATGGTTCGATGGCGAAACAATAATGTGGACGCCATGATCGAGGCTCAATATCCAACACCCGGTGAATTCGAGTATATGGAGTGCGGACCCTCGCCGCCAGCCGAAAGTGCACCCAGCATGTATGATAGCTTCGAGGAGCCCACCAGCGAGCTAAGCGTACAAATATGCAACGACACTCTGCGCATTAGTCTGATCGATCAGATGAAGAGCGCCGCAGGACGTGTGCGTTTCCTAGAGGATATTGAACAGGGGAATGTGATTAAAGAGAATACCAAAGCACATTTCGAATCAGCATCGAAAATCGAAAAGAATCTCAGCTACTTGTGGGCCGCTTTCTTGAAACGCTGGGACTTAATGCAAAGTTTCCTAGACATTGGCGCCGAGTTGAATTTCTGCGATCAAAATGGTATTTCAGCCTTGCATTTGGGCGCCTTCAGCGGATGCCTATCGACGTTGAGTTTCCTAGTCGGCCAGTCTATGAATGTGAATCTACAACCAAAATGTTACACGCCGCTGCATTGCGCAGCATTCGGCAATTCCGCCGAAGCGGCAAAGTTTTTGATCAACAATGGTGCACTTATCATCATCGACACCAACAAACCCAACTGTGAGGAGAGTCTATTGCACTGTGCTGTGCGCGCTAATGCGCTGGAGTGTGTGAAGCTGTTCATTGTGGAGGGCGCAGATGTGAATTCGTTGAAACCGAATGGCACCAATGCGATACACCTGGCTGCAGATTTGGGTAACGCGCAGTGTTTAGAGGCGCTGCTGAATGCACCGGGGGCCGATGCCAATGTGCGCATATGCATACGGGAAAAGGAGTCGACAGCGCTGCATCTAGCCGCGGATGAGGGCAACGTTGAATGTGTTGATCTGTTGTTGGCAAAGGGTGCCGATGCGAAATTGAAGAATCACCGCGGCTTTACCGCCTTGCATTTAGCGGCGCGCACATCCAGCCTGGAATGCGTCGAATCACTATTGCGTAACGGTAATGCCGATCCCAACGCCGAAGACTTCGATCATCGTACGCCGTTGCACGCGGCGATCGGCAAGTCGGAGAATGCCTTTGATATACTCGAGACACTAATACAATGGGGTGCCAATGTTAATCACAAAGATATTTATGGTTTTACCGCCTTACATTTGGCCGCGCTCGACGGCTTGGCGCAATGCGTTGAAATGCTGATATTTCACGGTGCGGATGTGACAACGAAATCGAAAAAGGGCACTTCGGCTTTGAATGTCATTACGCGTAAGACGCCCGCTTCGGTAGCAATGATACGGCAGAAACTGGATGCCGCCATTACACTGCACCACTCACAGGACCCCGTCAATCGCGAGGTAGAGTTAGAACTTGACTTTCGCCAGTTGTTGCAGCACTGTCATCCTCGAGAGATAAGCTATCTGAATACGTTTGTGGACGAAGGCCAGAAGGAAATACTTGAGCATCCGTTGTGCTCCTCATTTTTGTACATCAAATGGGGAAAAATACGTAAATACTATATTGGTCGGCTTATCTTCTGTTTCACTTTCGTGCTCTTCCTCACACTCTACGTACTCACGGCACTCGCACATAATTGCTACAATGGCAGCAAGGACGACAACACGACCATACAGGCTAAAGAGCTCTGCCAAAAGCAGTCTATACTCGGCGATATGCTGCGCAAAAATCCATTCGTCATGGAAATGCAATGGTGGGTATTGGTCGCTATTACAATCGTTGAGATATTTCGCAAGCTCTATGGCATTACTGGTTATTCAACGTTTAAACACTACGTGACGCAAGTGGAAAACATTATGGAATGGTTCGTCATAACTAGCGTCTTTATCATCTCCTACATATACACGAAGCAGACATATACATTTCAGAACCACATAGGCGCATTTGCGGTGCTATTAGGTTGGACCAATCTGATGTTGATGATTGGTCAGTTACCAGTCTTCGATGTCTACGTGGCGATGTACACACGTGTACAAGGTGAATTCGCGAAACTCTTCATGGCTTACTCGTGTATGCTGATCGGTTTCACGATTAGTTTTTGTGTGATCTTTCCCTCATCTTCTTCTTTTGCCAACCCTTTCATGGGATTCATCACTGTACTAGTAATGATGATCGGCGAACAAGATCTTTCGTTATTGATCAACGATCCGGACGGTAAAGATCCACCTTTCTTATTGGAGGTGAGCGCACAGATCACATTTGTTCTCTTCCTACTCTTCGTAACAATCATACTGATGAACTTATTGGTCGGTATAGCAGTGCACGATATACAGGGCTTGAAGAAGACCGCAGGCCTCTCGAAATTGGTCCGCCAAACAAAACTCATATCTTACATAGAGTCGGCGCTCTTTAACGGCTATCTACCGCCATGGCTACGCAATCTCCTACACTACACGGCACTTGTATCGCCGCAAGCCTACCGTGTCGTATTGTGCGTAAAACCGCTGAATCCCAGTGAAAAGCGCTTGCCACGCGAAATACTAATGAAGGCCTACGAAGTGGGAAAAATGCGAAAGCATTTCGGACATACAATTTCGGCGAAGGGAACTGCCGCAACTTATTTGCAATATAAAAACAAATATAATGACAATCAGACGCAAAATTATTCAATGGATGACTTGGAAACGGCACATTTTAACACGCTAACAACGAAAATTGACGAAAATGCGGAACGCATTGAATTCCTCACTCAGGAAATTCAGGAACTGAAGCAAGCGCTCATCACGCAACAACAGCAGGCGAGCAAAGTGATCGACAAGCTATTAATTGTGATTTCAAATCAGCAAAAGAATAATTTAAGGAAATGATTGAGTGTGTCAGGAAGAGCGAATTCGACATGATATAGAATATTGTTTAGTTATTATATTATATATGGATATGTGTATGTGTATGTATATGTGTATGTGTATATGTATATATATGTATATATATATATATATATATATATGTATATATGTATGTATGTAGTAAATGAACACGTTATTTATTTAGTAAAGAGAAGGAGTAAGTGGGCGAGGGCAGTCAGAAACCAGCATTACTTCATATCATCTATACAATTAGGTAATCTAAGCATGGCAATATAAACGTAGTTAGCATAAAAATATAACATATGAGTATTTATAATATTTTTACTTATTTTCATTTCCCACTTACGTACTGTGTATATTATGTAAAACTTTGTTTCGGAACTTTTCGGCAAAAACACGATTTGGCAATCATATTTTGTAGGACTCTGATAAAGAATACGTCATTAGAAACCAATACAGTATTGAATAAAGCGATTGAAAACTGTTTTATTTCTTTACTTTCTGCATATTTTAATTTACAGAACATATATAACTGTTCATATTAACAGTATAATATATAATAGTAATGTATAATAGTAATAAAAATATAAAAATTTTGGAATTGTTATTTAATTCAACAATGTGTACCAGACGCATAATTTATTTATATATATTCTTCTCAAACTTCTAAAGTTTTAATTGAGTAATGACTTCGGACCCGCCTCGTAAATTCTAATTCTAATAAAACTATCAAGGCAGCATCGGCAAATCTCTCCGACAAATGAACAAGTAGCTGCAGGAGTATACCGTACCCACTTGCTGAGTTATCTCATAGCAGTCAATTCTCACCATGAAATTGTGGACCTGCGAGAGTATTTCTATCAACAAAATCCGTTTAAAAGATGAAGAAAAAGTTCTTTACTTGAAATTTTGGGTTTTCAATGGAATTGGAATGAAAATCTCGCAAAGATACCTCGTGAAACCTACTTCATTGAGATCGTAAAAACGTTTTCGCAATCCAACGATCAGAAGTGGAATATAATGACAATAACATCGAAAAAGTTGAAAGAAATTGATCCCGAAAATTATAGCGTTAGCATTAGGGAGTTAGAAGATATCTCCTGTGCATATACTCGACAATTTTTTCTTACTGATAGCAAGATTAAGTTGAATGCAGAAGAGGAAAAGGGATGCCAACAAATGAAAGACGAACCAAAGTCATCATATTCGTCGAATTTGCCTCCTAGTGAAGGCAAACACTTTTCCCGAAAATAAAATACCTGCTAAGGTGAACGCCCTTTAATAATACTAATGGGAAAGTCTTGTCCGTCACGCTGAGTATTGCAGAGGCCAGAGTGGAGACAGACTTGGATAGTCGTTAGTATTCGCAGTATGAGACTTCATAGCAGGATTCAGTGCTACGCAGTCGCGCGAAACAGCCACGTTAATGAAATTGCTTTCCACGTTCTTTCGAACAAAACCACAACTTATCGAAAAAGTATTGACTTTTCTTCATTTTTTTATTGTTTAAAAATATATATGGTCTTCCCTTTATATATATTCATAATCATCAGCCGCTAACAGTCGCTATCAGTCGCTTATGTTTGATTACAAATACTATTTAATCGGTTGCTTAATAAGTGGAAGATTAATAAATTAATAGAGAATAATGCAATAAAAAGGGATAAAAGTAAAGTGGGCTTGGATTTATATATGCCAAAGCTTTTTCTTCTTTTTTTTTTTTTGAGATATCCCTCAGCAC